>JAFISD010000238.1:0-44459 GCA_022560085.1 Helminthosporium solani | reverse complement strand
TCTAAAAGAGTAATAAAGGAGTAATAATAGAATTACTATATAATAGTAGATATAGTAGTAATACTCTAGGCTTATAACCTAATAAAGAGGTAATAGAAAAGTATTTTATTATATAAGTGATAGAGTATTAGCTAAAAGCTCTAACTAGTATCCTCTAAGAGGTATAACATCATAATTACACTATCACACGGCAGGTGCCATTCAACACATAGGTATGTATATAGTATATTCTCACATAACTATGGCTACTGCTTAGCAATTAGTGGCATAATAACTAACTACTGCACCACTCCTTAGGTAAGACACAAGGAAAATCGGAGCTAGTCCCCACTAGGTATAGTGTTTGTTTGCGGGGAAGTCGCATTCTGGACCGCCGATCTGCGGAGTGGAGCACGGAGCTCAACACTTTCATCTCATTCTTGACCGCAGAGACTACTTCTCCTCGCCAACAATATCAGCGCATAATTAGGCCGTCACAGCTATAGATTGGGTTCTTGCTGACGATCAACCCATACCGTGCCCAAGTCACTCCAGGATGGTATATGATCTCCCAACATCTTACGCAGTACACATGCGCAGTACTAATCAGCAATAGTCTCGCGACTCGTCCGCTACCTACCTCCATTTTCACGCCTCCCATCACGCCGATCTCATCGAAGACTTCACCCGCTCAGCTTCATCGTCGCTGCCTCCAGAAGACATCTATATCCCGCCACACCTGCAACCGCTCAACCCAGAAGACGAGGATGATGTAGTACCTGATCAGCATGCCGCTTTCGGCATTCAGCGCGCTACCCAGGGAAACAAGGAGGTCAGTTGGCGTGATCTGGGGCTCGATGAACTGGTGAGGAGGGCACCGGGAGAGCGCATGGGCCAGAGTGGGTCAATGGCACCAGGTGCAAGTCAAAGTAGTGGGCAGGCGGCTACTGGGAGCGTCGGAACGAGGGGCCTGGCTGCTGCGGGCAGAGACGAGCCTGTTAGGCTAGCATTGAGTAGGAGTAGACTGGGTGCTGGCATGGGTAGAGTCGGGACGACCGGAGCACCGAATGCGAATGGAGGGAGTGGAAGTGGTCTGCCACGATGAGGCATGAGCTTGGATAATGATGATGATGACATTGTTCCCACCATCTCTCTTCCGCATCGGCAGTTGAAGAAGCCATAGACAGCTTTGAAATCACAACGCCTATGTTTGGGCATGTCAGGTTTGCAACGTTGCGCTGTAGCTGCGTGGTCGAAGCATGGACGCCGTTACCTGCCGTCTTGCGGGAAGCGGCTAGTCTTTGTCTGTTCTTGGTATCGTTTTCCAGGTTTGTGTAGTACATAGAGTAGCGGCCTACGAAGCAGCACTGCACATGCACGGCAGGCAAGGCGATCTTCCATGCGCAAACTGGTCGCTTCAATTCTTCGAGCAGATTGTCGAACCTTAACTTCACGTGTCGGGCACCGACGGAATTTGCACGTCGATCTCCCGCCCCAATGCAGAGGCAGTTCAAGCTTTCCCAAGACCATCGTCATGATGCAGACCTCTTCCTATCTTGGTATGACGCACAGAAGCCTTGGTGTGTTGTTGCTTTCGGACGGTCTAGACCGCTGCAAGATGTTCAACTTCTCGACGAAGAGGAAAGGGACGAGATGGCTACCCGCGATGACATCCGTAGCGCGCGTCGGCCACCTGTTCGACGTGTACTCCGTAAAGGTGTACAATACACACTGTACATTGACGTTACAGCGTCGAAACGCGTCAAACACAACGACGGATCCAGTCGCATAGTCGGTCAATTGGACGGCTGCTCTGGACCGTGGCATGGATTCGAGCTGATACAGTATCTGCGGCGGGCGAGTCATGGATCGCAGCTACGGCCAGAGTCGTTTCCCGTGCTCTGGCACTCTGGATGGCATAGCCGTGGCCGCAACAGGCACAGCGAGGGAGCAAAAGGGTCTGTCTGTCGAATGCACGTGCGACGATGATTCAACGTGTGGTCTGTTCTGCCGGATGTGGAGCGATGCGTGAAGGGAGAGGGGTTCCGACGCCCATCGTCTCCCCGCTAGGCCTGATGGAGACGGCGGAACAAGCCCTTGATTCGAGATTCAAAAACGATGCTCAGTTTGTTCCAGCTGGCCCCGTGGCCCCCAGCCGTCCACCCTCTCGTCCCACCGCAGCACCGCAGCCCCCCGTTGCCCCCTCCCGTGCCCCCCCAAGCACGCCAAGTTCACTCAAGCCTTCCTACCTGTGCCCTGCCGCTCTTCTACCACCGTCCACGCCCACGCCCACACCGACGCCTACGCCCAGAAGAGCCCGCCGCACTCGAACAAACGCCTGCGCAACCCACTCCAACAAATGTCGCCCCTCTGAATTGACATGGGCCCACACGACCTCGCACCCATTGCTGCTGGACCAGTATAGTCGCCGAGGATGGAGGACCCTGGGGCGTGGTGGAAAAGGGCGCAACCGACGGCCAGCGAGAGCGTGAGCATCGCGACGACGCCGGCTCCTCGACACGCTACCCGCGCACCGGGACAGAACTGTGACCCCTTTACGCTTCCCTCGCTGGGCGTCGTCCAAATATCGCCCGACCACTACATCGAACTCGAAGCCGACGCCCTGTTTGTGCCCAAATGTCTGCCCACCGCTGCCGTCCCGCTCAACAGCGGCGTGGAGGGCGGCGTGACCAGTATTGCCGACATGCAGGACCCCTTCCACGCCTCCATCATGCCGCAGGCCTATGCGACTGGCGCTGCGACTGTCATCGCCTGGATGCTCGTTATCATGCTCATCATCACCCCTCGCACCTTTTTCGTCGGAGGACCCTCAGGACGCTCGGGGCTCATGGGTCGGCGCGGAATGATCGGCGGCGCGTCAGGAGGAGGGTCCATTATCGGAGTGGGAACGCGTCCATGGTTGCAGAAGGTTGCCGCGTTGACCGTCGCCATCTCGTTGACGCTTGCCACGACCGATACGTTTCAGATCGCGGAACGCCAGTACAACGAGGGATTCATGGACGCCATGCAGCTGCGCGACGAAGTCGTGTCGGGCATGGAGATTAAGGTGTCGCGCGTCATCTCTGACATCTTCCTCTGGCTTGCCCAAGTGCAGACGTTGATACGACTATTCCCGCGACATAAAGAAAAAGTTATCATAAAATGGGTCGGATTCGCCCTCATTCTATTCGACATCACCTTCAGTTGCCTCAACAGTTTTGGGCCCTACAGCACCAACCGCAGCCCTCGCCACTTCGAGACTTCCATCCCCGCCCTCAGTTACCTATTCCAATTATCACTCAGCATGCTCTACGCCGCGTGGGTCATGTACTACTCCATCACGAAGCGCAGATACGCTTTCTACCATCCAATGATGTGGAATCTCTCCCTGGTCGCTTTGCTATCCATCGTTGCCCTTCTTACACCTGTTGTTTTCTTCATCACGGATATTTCTAATTACACTATTGCCGGCTGGGGAGACTACTTTAGATGGGTAGGAGCCGCCGCCGCCAGTGTCATTGTATGGGAGTGGGTAGAGCGCATCGAGGCGCTAGAAAGAGAGGAACGAAAAGACGGTATTCTAGGGAGGGAGATTTACGATGGAGACGAAATGCTCGACACTACACCTTCACATGAGCTTGGATGGCATGGTAACAACAAAAGCTCCGACGAGAAGAAGAGGCCAAGGGGCGATGGAGACGGCGGCACTGCGTTTACATCTGGACATACCGCTCGATTCGTTCATCTTGCACACCGACTAGGCAGGACCAGGAAAGACACACCGACCACAGAGGCGCGCAAGAAGCGCACAATCCACATTCCAGCCCCTCCACCAGTTGCTCGGCGACAATCCGAGTCAGCGCAGCGCGGCAAGAGGAATTCTCGCACATATATAACGCTTCAAAGCCAACCACCTGTCATCGCATCTCCCGTCAGCCGAACTGATACGGCAAGCGCAGATAGTACGGTCTATGCGGTACGCTACCACACCGTTGATGACACGCCTCCTCCAATGCCGGCGCAGACCGAAGAGCGGCATGAGAACGCAAATGCGCTTCCAGACGCTAGTGCAGATCAAAGCAACGGCCTTCCTTCAAGTTGGGATGCCGAAAAGGGGATTGTCACCAAAGAAGAAACCGAGCTCGCCAGAGGGAGAAGCCGATGGAAATGGCAAACAGTTGCTAGTGCGAATCCATTCCGGCGGAAAGGCCGTTCTCCTCCTCCAGAAGTTCGACGAGGACGCGTCATCGAGCCGCTCGGAGTTGAGGATGTCACAATCAACATACCCCAGCGGAATTACACGGGTCTGGCCCTGAAGGACCGTTTGGGCACATTTGCTGCTCAGCAAGGAGAGAAGTACAGATCGAAGAAGACGAGCGGCCCGCAAGACGAAACGAACCTGCCGGTCACCATAATACCGGCTCAACCTCGTGGAAGAACATGGTCTCCGGAGATTCTGAAGCAACCGGAGGAGAGCACACCAGGAGCAGGCATTCAGGTCGGCGATGAGCCAGCTCGTTCGGTGCCTGTAAGCACTGATGAATCAACACAACCAACTGGTGTCGAGTCTGCAGAACACACAGGCGATAGTGTTTCTTCCTCAACGCCACCAAATCCCACATCACATATTCGATTTACTCCAGGAACCTTCCGGAGACCAAGTGCGCGACAACCATTGGAATCGGAGAATAAGACGCTTTCGCGGAGTCCATCCGTTGCACTTGGGAATGAAATCCTCACCCCACAGGTTGCTTCACCACAACCCCAAGACCAGGGTGAGCCTACCGCTCAACCCGACACCCACACAAGAAGCGACCACGATCGATAGCATCTGTCCTTATCTAATCACGGCCTTTGATGCCAGTATATATTGACGTTTACGAAATGGCGGCGCATTAGGAGATGGAGGGCGGACCTGTCCACACAAGCATAGCATTGGCATGAGTTTTTGGCGAATTGTTGCATGTACGGGACATTTGGACCGCTTTGGAGGAATTGTTTGTATTGCTTTGAATAGGATTGAGACTCAATGCATGATACCCTGCCGAGTTACGACACTTGGCTCATGTTGGATTGGGCTGGGGAGTTGGGAGGGAAAAGGAAGTCATAAATAGTTTCTTATAATGAAGGGTTTGAATGAAAAAGCGCCGATGCCAATAAACTGCGTATCTACTGATGACTTTGTCGAATATATTATCTATCTATAGATACCCAAGTACCCAAGTAGTTGTCATTGGGTGATGATCAAACAGCGTGCACGTTCAGGACCAAGGCGAGCTTTGGCCATGGCACGGGTAGCTTGTTCCTTGCCCTCTGGCGGCATATCCATCGTGCTATCATAGCTCGAGTGACGACCACCCATGTTATCGTCACTTCGAGCGTCTCATCTAGTCTGACAGTGTGCGGAAACATTGCAGAGGCCCCCCTAATGCTTCGATAATATATCTATTCAAATTCCATCTTACCACACGCACCCACGCCATGTCTCTCTTCGGCGATGACGAGCAGCCCTCGCGACCCAAACAGTCGTCTTCGTCGTCGCTCTTCGATGACGATCCCAAGCCTGCGGGCAACAGCCTGTTCGCCGACGACTTCAGCGGCGGAGACGATTCTCCATGGGGGTTCCCGACGCCCAAGAAAGCTGCGCGCGGGTCGCTGGTAAAGTCACTGCTGCCTGCTTCGGACGTGCCGGACGCGTACATTGACGCCTTCGACTCGCTGTTGGAGGCGAACGGTGGCGCAGGGAATGCGATTAGCATTGATGCAGTGAAGCAACTGCTGGCTAGCAGCGGACTGCCCAGCGATGCACAGAAGAAGATTCTGGATATCGTCTCGCATCCAGGACAGGAATCGAGTGGTGCGGGAAGGAACGAGTTCAATGTGCTGTATGCGCTGATTGGGCTGGCGCAGGAGGGCGACGACGTGACCTTGGACAGCGTAGACGAGAGGAAAAAGAGTGAGTTGGCGCTACAGATGTCTGATGTGTATTGCCTCAACTAACTGTGTCACCTGCGTTTAGACCTCCCAGTGCCTTCAGTATCGCTTCCCCAGAAAGCAAAGCCGGAACCTACGCCCCCTACCCCCCCAGTGCAAGACCCGCCCCAGCAGCCTTCTCCACAACAAGCTCCGACGCCGAGTAGGTCGCGTGCCCCCATGCGCAAGCAGTCGTTTGGTGATCCTGAGGCGGATCCATGGGGCAGTCCCGACTTGCATCGCGGACACAATCATCCCAGCTACACGGCCATACCTGTTCAGTCTAATGGCACAAATACACCTTCAGCGACCAGGACAACTAGCCAGTTCACTGCCCACTCGGGCTCTACCGTGAATCCCACCCCGGATCCGACGCCACAGCGTCCGAGCTCCTATGGCAGCGAAGGTGGATGGGGAGGGTTTAGCGGAGCGTCGAACCCGGACTTTTCCACCTCTGCTACGATTGTGGGTGAGGGTTTTGGGCCGTCGACCTCGAGTGAGGAGGGCGGCCCCAGCGCTCCAGCTGGTCTAGGCAGGTCTCTTGGTGGAGGGCGCGTTGCAGGAATAGGCCCCGAGGAGAACATTACAGTCACTGCACTTACCGAGAAGGAGGGCGTGTTTTTGTTCCAGCACCGGAATTACGAGGTCGCGAGTCTGCGCCGGAACAGCAAGGTCGTGCGCCGATACAGCGATTTTGTGTGGCTGCTGGACTGCCTACACAAGCGCTACCCATTTCGACAACTGCCCCTGTTACCTCCAAAGAGAGTGGCCAGTAAGTACCTTGCCTCCCAGAACCCCGTAGCGTTAATCGAACCCGTTCTTAGTCAATGGCAATTACATAGCTACAGATTCGAGTTTCGTTGAAAAACGAAGACGAGGCTTGGTGCGGTTCGCAAATGCGCTCGTCAGACACCCTGTCTTGAGTCAAGAGCAGCTTGTCGTGATGTTTCTGACTGTACCTACGGTAGATTTCCATGATCTAGCTGGTCGTTGATATGCTGACGGTGTGTAGGAACTTGCTGTATGGCGCAAACAGGCCAATTTGTCGGTCCAAGAAGAGTTCACCGGCAAAACGCTGCCACCAGACTTGGAGGATTCCCTACCCAAGACGCTACCCGACCTCTTCGACACTGTTCGGTCTGGCGTCCGCCGATCGGCCGAGAAGTACATCAATCTTTGCAGTATGATGGAGCGTCTCACCAAACGAAACGAAGGCGTGGCAGCAGAATATGCTCGTCTTGCGGCAGCCTTGCAGTCAGTGACAGAGGCATCCAAGGACACGTATGCCTGCGACACGAATGACGTGCCATTGCTAAACGAAGGGCTGAACTCGACAGCCAAACACCTTGACCAGTCGAAAGCTCTATTGGAGGATGAGGCGAAGGGCTGGGAAGAAGGCGTCCTGGAAGATTTGAAGCGGCAGAGGGACACTCTTGTCAGCATGCGCGACATGTTCGACCGGAGAGACAAGTACGCCAAAGACAATATCCCGTATCTGGAGCAGCGGATAGCGAAGAACGAACAGAAGCTCGAGGGCATCCGAAGCAAGGACCCGAACCTGATCAAGCCGGGCGAAACGGAGAAGGTGGAAGAGGCAATCTTCAGAGTAGGTCATGAATGGATTGCAAAGCTTGTCCGCTCACACTGACCACGAACAGGACAAGGAAAGCATAGTGCAGCAACATGCTCGAGGGGTTTTCATCATGGAATGCATTCGCGACGAATTGATCTTCTTCCAGCAGAGCCAGTATCATATCAGCAGGCTACATCAGGAGTGGAGTCAGGAGAGGGTCAAGTACGCGGAACTACAGGCGGAGAACTGGCGGGTGTTGAGTGAGGAGGTGGAGGGAATGCCGTTGGGGGATTAATAGGGCTGTAGGTGTAAGAGTCGTGTCAATGTTCCGACAGACCAGACTGTACTTTGTATATTTCATATGTGGAGGGCTGTATGCATACCTAAGGTAGCTAAGGGAAGGGGGGGTTGCTCTATGGAGCGAGTCATGGCATGTGTAATGGAGGTAGATATTTGCCCGATGCGCAACGAAGCGACGACGATTCAATTTCCTCCCCATGTCCCATATGGGAAAAAACAAAAGCAATGCTCCTCGTACATGGTGATGGGTGAATAATGGGTATCAGGCTCCAACGAGACGTCACCGTATCTTCAGGGCTGCCGGGAGAGCAGGGGAGGCAGCAGCTGGCACCTTGCCCCATCCATCGACGTCAGCGCTTCCAAACGCCTCTGTTGCCTGCCTTCACCTTCAAATGTATGGAAAAGACACAGACGGCCGAGTTGTTCGCAGCGAGTGACTGGCCTCCTTACATAAGAGGGCCCGTGTGCGTGCTTGCATCTCTGAGAATTCCCACCACAACGACCGCGACCACGACCACGACCACGACCACGACCACGACCACGACAACCGGCGTCGGGCTCTCCCTCCCTCTCTGTCTCTCTCTCTCCCTCCCCCTCCCTCCCTCAGTCAGCTTCGATGCCCCCAGCCAACAAGCGCAAAGCACCTGATGCGACGGCAGGTGGCAGCCTCCCGCTGGTCAAGAAGGTCATGATGGGAAACTATCTGTGTGGCAGTCTGGCGACTGGGGATGAAGAAGGTGAGTGTGGAGTGTGATTCTTTCGGCGTTGTTCTGCCCCCTCTTTGTTGTATCTTTGTATGTTTTGTTCGCGATCGCTGGCTGGGGACGACGGATCTGGTGGATTGATCTATGGCTGGAGTTGAGGAATAGTTTGGACCAATCATGGCGGCAGTGGGGGCGCTGGCTGGATGCTCTGGGTGGGTGGCGTCTTGGATGAGTGAGGGGGCAGTCAGTCCATTGATGACTGGGGGAATTGTTGACAGTACAGTGGCACAGTGGCACAGTGGGTGAATGGATACGGGTGGGTATCTATCCAACTTCTACTTTGTACTGTGTGTGGGTGTGGTACATTTTGTACTGCCCTACATACACTACACGCACACACGCACGCAGGCACGCACACACGCACGCACACACGCACACACGCACACACACACACACACACACACACACACACGCACGCCCACACCCGCCCAAAGTATCCTCGTCGCGTCGCCTTTGGTCTTCTTTTGTATAATCACAATAGATAGATCCCAGACCGACCTGGATTGTTCCTCCGACGCTCCTCCGCCCCGCCCCGCTCCAGACAATTCCCCGCCGCCGCCATCATCCCGCCACTTTTGACGCGACTGGCACAACTGACACAACATGGCGCCAGGTCAATCTTCGCAGCAAAAGGCTGCTGTCAGCCAGTTCATGAGCTTTGCAAATACGGACCGCAATACCGCTGTACGGGTGAGTGCGCCTGCTTGTTTGCTGCTGACTTGGACGACTGGCTGACTTGGTGCTGCAGTATCTGAAGAGTGCCAACTGGGATCCTACCGTCGCCGTCAATACGTAAGTACCATTATCCCTTTCCTGTGATTTATCTTTTCTCTCTCAATCTTCGTATTTCCCATGCCGTACACATGGCTTGCGCAGGAGCTGCGGGATGGGCAAGGGACGCGCCGGACCAACCCGACGAATCGAATCGAATCGAATCCAACCAAGACAGGACACCCGGAAGACACTGCAGTACTGCAGTACACATATATTGGGGCCACCTTCTTGAGAATGCCGTGGTTTGGTGGTACATGCGCGACGCGGACAAGACGAGCAAGCGATATTCGAGGACTCCAGCAAGTGCTACTTCGGCTGCCTTCAACCGGACACACCTGCTGCATTGGAACCTCAGAACCGCCACGATTTGTTTAGACCACCTGCTGCTTCCTACCGGCTGTGTAGCATGGGCACCGGTACCTGCTCTGAACTATGATGCGATGTGACAACCAGCCGGCTTCCTCGTCCATGCTCCTCACAACGCATCCTATCTACAACACCTTCACCTTCGCTTCAACCCCCGTCTACAGTTACTATGTTCGGGGCTTCCGAAGATAGGGCCAAGCAGCTTGCCGGGCGCTATCGACAATCCCGTCAGTCCTCGAGCCAACCCTATCAATGGGATGCCCGTGTTGGCCCTGTCACATCAACGCATTCATCTGTTCAGCAAGCTCCGGATTCTTCTGCCGCCGTGCAGCGTCGTGTTGTGTCGTATCCCGCGAGCATGAAATCGGTTATACCGCACCCGTCTCCCTCTGCCCAGTATCAGTCACCCCAAATGGTTGAGCCTCACCAGGGATACTCTCAATCCGTGGGAACTCCCACTATGCCTAATTTGACTCCTCCGGAAGAGACTACAACAGATATGCGAGCGGAAACGGAAGCTCAGGTTCGCGCCCGTCGCCAGCAGTCCTACCTAGCGTTTCGACAACTGCGACAGCAGCAGATACAGTCTTTGGTTGCACATCACCAGAGCAACGACAACCCATCAGCTTCAGCGCTCCAACCTTTTGCACCACTGGATTTCCCGGCTCAGTCTTCAGTCGTCCCTCTTCGCTCGCAGGATCCAAATTTGCGTCAATGCAGTGCCCCAATCCTTACAACCACGGCCGCTCCCGCCCCTTCGAGCAGCTACTGTGGCCCGAGAGCTCATTCCACGTACTTTTTGTTGTTCGCTTCGCGTACACATTGCTAACAGATTCCAGATTCTTCGGTAGCGGTGGCGTTGGTGTTGGTCAGGGCAACTCTGCAGTGACCAAGGCTAGCTTGAACAAGCTGTTCGACACGTATAGAGAGGATGTTGCAAACGAGCCAGACTCTGTCGGTCCTGAGGGTTCTATGCAATATTTCCAAACACTGGACATCGATCTTGAGGGTTTGGACGTCCTAGTCGTTTCAGAGATCATTCAGGCACCGACCATGGCCGAGATGAGCCGCCAGGGCTTCGTTGATGGTTGGTCGGAGGCGGGGTAGGCTTGTCCATACACATTACCCAATGCTTTCATCCAGGCTAATCTCATGACAGATGCGACACCATCGACAAGCAGAAAGCGCACATCAAGTCCCTCAAGAAGAGCCTATCATCCAACAAAGACGCCTTTACAAAAGTCTACAAGTACACATTCACACTAGGAAAGGCTGCCAACCAAAAAGCCGTACCGCTCGAGGTCGCCATAACTTATTGGGAACTTCTCTTCACGTCACCCCTCGCTGCCGTTCATTGGAATACCCCCAGCTCGCCATGGATAACGTGGTGGTCCGAGTTTCTCAACTCTCAGTGGAAGAAGAGTGTTAACCGTGACATGTGGAATGAGACGCTCAAATTCGCGCAGCTGACGCTCGAGGACGAGGCTATGAGCTTCTGGAACGAGGACTCCTCATGGCCATCCGTCATCGATGACTTCGTCGAGTGGGTCAAGAAGGAGAAGCGTGACGACAAGCATGAGCCGGAGGAAATGGAGTACTGAAAGCGTGGTTACACACTTTGTACTCGATTGTGCTGTTGCGACAACGGCGCCATGGGAGCAGTATGACAAGCAGAGCTTATGGTCTGGGCATGCATTATGGACAGCATGCTGTGCGGGATGCAATCTGGCTCGCGGGAGATGGATGACAGACTTTGAAAGGGAGGACTCGGTATAATACCCCTTCGACTTCCTAGCTGCTTGGACGTAACATGGAATCATTCACGGACATGGAAAGCATACGGAGTACTTTGTAGGCAGACATCTGTAGCTTGGCATTGTCATGTGCGAAGGGCTTTTCAGTGTTGTGCCCATGTACCTAGTCTAGTCTAGTCTAGCCTAACACGACGATTAGTGAAACCCACAACACCCATGTCTTATACGGAGTACTCCGTATATATTGTGATATTGTAACGAATAATCGATATGTGAAGAAAACGTCAAGTCACTCGGGTACTAGTTAGTATGACATGGATGACATGATAATAATAATATCATGTGAGTCATCGCCCTCATCATCATTAACTCTCTTCTATTGTACATGGTATAATAAGATAGCGATACAGCGGAACCCTTTCCTCACCCCACCCTTCTTCCCTGGATTTTGGAATATCTTATCACTACCACGACGACGACATCCCTGTTCCTGTCTTGTTCCTGGTATCATAATGGGAATTGGAGGGGGGAGGGGGGGCGAAATGATGGGATGGGATTCTTATGCATGGGGAGATTATGGAGGGGGGGGGGGGGGGAAATTCTGTGGAGGGAATTATAGGTCTACTTCGTATAATTAGTAGGTCAAGATTCGGTTTGGGGGGAATTGTTGGTTGCTTTGTGTTTTTTGCTGGTTGTTATGTACTATATATACAATGTGACAATATAGTATAGGTAGGGTTGATGCCTTTGTAGGTTGGTTGGGTAAGTAAGTACCTAGTAGATATACTGGGATCAGCCCTTTTGGCTACCCATGACTTAGTTAGTTACTCGAGCATGGGATTTATGTAATTACCATTGTACACCACGTGAATGAATACTTTGTAGGAATTCCCCTGTCCTCTCAGAGGCGCGTGCTAATCTATGTACAATACCCATCATCCACCATCCACTATCGACCATTGCACCTACCCGCCCACCCCTCCTCGCCAACGCCAACGCATCGACGCGAGAACATGGTCGAAGACGAGAATCCTGGACGCGTTGTTTTGATATCACATTCATCTATAAGAATAATTAATTAGCCAACGAAACACGTTCTTTCTTGGGGGAAAATGACTTGGATTGTTTTTTTTGTTCTTTCTTTCGTCTGTTTTGATTGGTGTTGGTTAATATAACTATCATTTCCATCTTGCTTTGCCCCCTGTTTTATTCTTCTCCTTGTTCTTCGCTTTTCTCCTTGTTGTTCTCCTTCTTCTTGTTCTTCTTTCTGCGGATCTTTTTTTCTCGCGGGGAAGGGGTGAGAGTGTACTTGTTCATCTATCTAGTTTTTGTGTGTTTTCGTTTAAGTAACTACTTGGCGGGTTGGATAGTTCCTTAGCTACTGATTTCACTGGATCACTGGATCCCTCACTCACTCATTCACTCGCTCGCTCGCTCGCTCAATCGTACTTTTATCCATTAACTCACCCTCTCTAATCCACCCAAAACCCCACAACCCCCCATATTCCAAAAGAGAAAAGAAAAAGAAAAGGCCAGCTACATAGCCCCCACCAACCCACATGCCCCTCTTCGACATGGCCAAAAAATCCACCATCAGTCCCGTCGTCGTCGCCGACAACAACAACAACAACGACGCCGCATCCACGAACACGGAAGCCGAGCCCCAACGTCCCGGAACAGGTGGAACGGAACTCCTTCTTACGAACAAGCGTAGAACGGCATCGGCGCAATAGTATGTTTGGAATTTCCTAAACTTCCATCTTGCTTTTTTTTCTTCTTTTCCTAGCTTTCTTCCTTACCTTTCTTGCCTGCCCTTTCCCTATCGTCCTTCCTTCACTCCCTCACTCTGTCCCCCCCCTCCCCTACCCACCTAACACAACCACCCCAGCATCGCCGCCCAACGCGCAGAAACCGCCTACAAGGCCAAGAAACGGGCCGCGGGCGCCCGGGGCCATCGCGACGACGCAAAGTCGCATTTTCGACAATCGGGACACCATTTGAAAGAGGGGTTTAGGAGTTTGGGAAAGATGATCAAGGCGGTGCCGTGGATGGTTAGAGGGTGGAGGGAGGGGAGGCAGGTGGAGAAGGAGAAGAGGGTGGTTGAGAGGTTAGTGTTTTTCTCCTTTTATTTTTTTCTTTTCTTGTTTCTTCTTCTTCTTCTTCTTCTGGATATCTTGAGAGGTGTGTGTATGGATTGATGTCGTATGAGTGTCTCTTCTTGTACCCCGTACACATTTTCTGGTCAGAAAAAGGGGGACGGATATAATTGCCTTGGTTTCTTTGTGCTTGGGATTAATTCCAAATATTGGATGTGGGGCTGATTCTTTGTGATTCTTTTGCAGGTATATGGAGAAGAAGAAGAAGTTGGATGAGAGGATTGCGGAGCAGGAGGCGAGGGAGAAGAAGAAGGAGGAAGAGGGTGGTGATTCTTTTGTCGAGTAGTGGGGGTTAGGTAAGTGGATGGAGGATATGGAGTATAGTGGTGGGGTTTGGGAAGAGATTGATCCATCTTCGACATTTCTTTTGTCTTTTCTTTTTGTGTTCTGAGAATATTCGCCCGAGTTTTTGGTTTGGTTTGGTTTGGTTTGGTACTCTCCTCTCCTTTTTTTCTTCCTCTCTTTTGCTCTCGCTCATCTCTTTGGCAAAATTGCTGATGGTTAGGTTCCCTTTGTCTTGTCCTGATTCTCGCCAACCCTTTACAGGGCCGCTTCTTTGCTTTAGACGGTTCCATTTGCTTTGAGCGATGGGGAGGATTTTGCATTCTGTCTGGCGTTCCGTGGTGGGGTTTCCCGGGTGGAAGACACCGTTTGAACCGGTTTGACGGCCATCATTTTCGACTGTCCATGTACCGTCTCACACGATACCCATAACTACCACTTCCCAAACACAATCCACATAAAACCCACCAGCAATCAGATATCCTCGTCCAAAAAATCAGCCCTTCCCATCCAAACAACTCAACCCAACCCTAACCCAACTCAACCCTCCCTCGAATCCAACGCCCGATTCGCCAAACCATCAGCCCCCACATTCATCTCCCTCGGCACCCACCAAAACTCCACCTCCTTCCCATAAACGCCAAACTCCATCTGATCCAACCACCCATACAACTGCTTCAACCTCTCAAAGTGAGCAGCAGGCTGGCCATCCGCCTTCCTGCCCCCCCTCGCAATCCACCCCTCAATCCACTTCGTCATAACATCAACAAGGTACCTCGAATCCGTCGCAATTTTAATCCGAAAGATGCTGGAATACACATCCGTAATTTGACGAACAAGATCCAAAGCACAAGCCAAGGCCTCGATCTCCGCCCGGGTGCTCGTCTGCGGCATATAAGAGGGAACAAGACCGCACTCGTTGTACATTGAGTTTGGGCCAAAGTAGACGCCAAAGGCGGCTCTTGCGTTGGGGTAGCCGTTGTTGCGGCAGGCGCCGTCGATGCAGACGACCATTGTTTTGTCGTCGACTTGGAGAAATGGTGGATCGTCTGTTTTGCGGACGAGGTGGGATATTCCTTTGCTTGGTTTGTAGGCGATGAGTTGGGATTTGGGGATGGTGTCGTGATTGTTGCTTTTGGATGGGTCGAAGAGGCGTTTCGGTTCTCGGTTGCTGGTGTGTTCGCTTGCGTGGTTGGCGGTGTCGACGGTGCAGGTGTTGTTGTAGTAGCAGTTTGTTTCCGTCATGGTATTGGTGATTCCTTGGGGGGATTGCGTGGAAGAAAGGTATATGTAGGTAGGTAATGGTGTTGGAGAGGTGCTGCGATGTGAGGGGTGATGATGAAGATATAATCTTGGGGACAGGATGCAATGGATCGATTTGCTGATGTCTGTTTAGCACGGATTTGTAGAGAGGGGAGTTGTGGGTTGGGAAGTATGTGTTGCTGTCTAATGGAGAGGATGATTACCGAGTTCTATATGTATAGGTACAGTGTCCGTTCAAGTCAACGCCGTGTGCTTTGAGACAAAACAACCCATGTATCACGGATTAGGTGTATCACGATAATCCGAGCAACTGAGTAACTGGTATCTCGCTGTATTGCTGTACACTGTTGTGAGTCTCTCTCTCTCTCTCTCTCTCTCTCTCTCTACGAGCGGAAAGCCCTGGTTTATATCTCCAGAGTCAACTCCGCCGTTCGGCGATACTCTCATACGAGCCATGACAAAGTTTGGTATATACCATGTCTATAACACCTTTCCCCTCCTCCATACGTAGAATAGAATATGAATAACTTGACTCTTTGAGACACTCCCCCCTTAAGCAGGTACGGTACGCAAGTACAATGTGATATCACCAAAGCTATTCTAATCATTGCATGATGGACAGTCCATTCAACATAGCCCAAAGTACTCCATACTCCGTACTGCTTTCAAGTATGTAACGCGAGAACACACTCTGACACCTCTGACATTTTGAGCGAGGCTGGTAGCGCCGCGTACGTTATACATGTCTTTATTTGCCAAGTGGGGCTCAATAAACTTTACGACGCAATCTACAGATGCCTGACAGCCGGAGCTGCTCTACCTAGCGACGTGCGACCTTACCGTAATGTTTTCATTGGCTCCAAAACCAACCGCTTTGTCGACACCTTTATTGACTAACATGTGAATTGTATTTGTAATGCATTCAATATTACGGAATACATGTTGAGATCGTAATGTCTAACTTCAATAGTTTGTGCTCCGTCGTCCTGTCTCAGAACAACGAGTAAAATTACAGTACGGAGTAAGAGATGCAAGCAATGCTTCAATATCTCAAGTACACAGATGTGGAACGTTCTAGTTCCATTCTCTAAATTCCTACCAGTGAAGAAATCCCGACATTCACACCCAACTCCCTCCCTCCCTCCCTCCCGTCGGGTATCTCAACCAAGCCATCGCCCAACCATCTAGAAACATGTCCAAGAAACAAACAAACAACACAAACTACTCAATGAGCAAAGCCAGCCCCCCTTCTTAGATACCCATCTTTTCAATCTCCCTCCCAGTTCGATGACATTCTTGTAGTACAAAATACCTTATTCCAAAAGAGCCCTCTCACCCCACTTCATACTCCTCTTTCCCAGGCCCTTCAACGTCGTCTTCACGGCGCTAATGAACCCTGCGTTCTTCCACGCCTGCGAAGCATCCCACATCATAACGCCACCAAAGCTACTAAACTGCGAACTGTACTTGATTACATTCGCCAAGGCACTCGCAGGCAGATAGCCGCTGCCCGCAGCGCCAGTGTTGGCAGGCACACCAAGCAGAATCTTGACCGCCGGGTTTTTCGAAGCCAACGCCCATGAATTCCATTGTTCAAAGTTGAAGTTATTCTGCGTCAGGCTGCCGTTGACGTACGCGTTGACGCCGCAGTAATTGTTGTAGAACTGCACGTTGACAAAGTCCAAAGGTACGTTGTCTAGAATGTCTTTGTTGTACCAGTCGGGAATGGCTGTTTGCCGTTTAGTAAGAGTTGGGTATAGATAGATTGAGTGTGAACTTACGGCATTGGGGCGCTGCGCTCAGGTAGTACTTTTTGCTCCCGGCTGCACTAAAGAGTGTTCGGAGACGGTTGGCAAAGACAGCCATGTTGGAGACGTTGGCTTCAAAGTCGAAATCAAAGCCATCGATGACTGCGGTGCCGAATGGGCGGAGCGCTGTAGATCCGGATTGGACGGGACCAAAAGAGGCCCAGATCTTGTTGGCGCCAGTGGTAGCAAGGTCAGCGGATGCAAAACCGCCTTCGTTGTATGCATCTCCACCTAGAGACAACATGATTGTTTTTCCTTGCGCTTGGCAGGTCTTGATGTCAGCCCTGGGAGATGTGTTAGCCAAGGTCTGTTGTTTTTGGGAATTACCATCATGCCAATTTCATGCTGATTGAGATAGCCGAGCGGTAGCTGTTTCTGGTGGGACTTACCCGATCTCCGGGCATGAGAAAGTGTCCGTTCCGGCGAACGTAGAGCATTTGTCGCCCTGGTTGGCAAAGTTCATCACCGGCGAACCTCCAGCGCCGTTAAAGCGAAGGAGAAAAGCCAAAAGGATGACCTTGAGAAATATGAGTATCATTTCTGGGAGCAGAGCCAGTAATTTCGGTTTGGCGTTTCAACTCACATCAACGTTCGCATCTATATTGAGTCAGCAAAACGTCAAGGTACATCGTGCAAAGGCACTTACCCGAGCAGTAGTCAGAGAGACGAGTCTGTGTGCTCTGTTGACCAGCAGAGTTCTGACCCCAGTAAATAACAACATTAGACTTGCTACTCGCACTGAAGCCCGCCTGGACAGAAACCACGAGAGCTGCAGCCAGGGACAAGAAACGAAGAAAAGCCATGGTAAGAATATATACAGTGAGAGGTTTTGGTGAAGGGAGAGGTCAACTTCAAGAGTGAGGTTGAAGGACTTGTTGAAACGGAAAAAAACGTGCGTCGACGAGATAACTTATACCCATAGCGACTCGATTATACAACAACCCACGCTGGACAGTTGACAATGGGAATTTAGATAGCAGAGGTAACATCAGGATGATCATTTGGTAGGGAAGATCTCGGATTGACGGCACGTGTACTGGACGTCGTGATTTGGGCTGATGGCTCTCCTCAACCCACCCTGGGATATGGCATGGCACTGGTAGATGCCTTGTCGCCTGCCTTTTGTAGCGCCGGAAGGGTAGGATTGCCAAATTTTATATGCTTGCTCCTCTACCACAATGCTGCCTGTGGGTGTAAATGTAACTAAGCAGAGTGACTTGACCATACACCCATAGCCTAGGACGTCTTAAAAGCCCGGTCATGCGAGCTTAGAACATCGGAGTTGCGGTAATAGTTTGCAGGACGGCAGATGAGCGCACAGGGTTCGTAGATCCCAGCGAGAACGTCCAAGAAGGGTTGCTAGGAATATATGAGTGGCGCGAATGATTTCATTTTATGTCGATAAAGGAGTACTGTCGATAGCAGATTTGAGGTCGATATGTCTCTCCCAGCTCAGGCCGTAACATATTCCCTACGAATTGTCATACCCGAGCCTTCTGATGTTAGAGCGTCAATCTTTGTGGCTAACTTATCCGGATAAGTGTCAGCCGAGAGGATGTAGAAAGCCAGGTTTCACTTCACAGGAAATCCACCTCACACTCGATCCAATTGTCGTCAAGCGACATGTTACCACGCGGATTATCACGAGTAGGCTTCTCGCCCGAATGATGCAAGGCACAAAAGTCGGCTTCTTCTCATTGGTCGGAAGCTTAGAATTGGTAATATCTAGGGTAGCGCTTAGACGATACCTTCCTTTTGCGGCGATAACATCTGCAACGTTAATGTGTAGGTCCCTGTATCCCTATCGAAGTGTCGAGACTAGTTGCCGTTGATTTCGAGATAGGCTTGATATACTTGCAGCGCGTCGGCGGAGGATAGAGTGTCGACGAATGGGCGGAAGAATCGGTAAAAGATGTTTCGTATGGGGCCGTTTTGGGTATTTTCTCTAGCGAAGGATGGAAACTTGGTGGGAGGCCATGGGGTTGTGCGAACCCTACGAAGTACGGATGGGCATGTGGTACGAGCATGTGACCACGTGAACGTGGCCTTTTTCAATGACCATGCCAAATAAAATCCGATATGTTGGGAGCCAGTGGATTTCGACTTTACTCGGTCCAAAGGATACTCCGAGTAGAAGTCTTTCTTGGTCGATTCCTTGACGGACTTGTTGCAGTTGTCCAGTAACTACTCCAGTTTCAGAGGAGACTCATCGCTTTTCACAAGTTCGATGTGTTGTGCCAAGATTTACGAAAGAACAGTATACAGTCTATTCGAAGCGTCGGGCCGTTGTTCTTTTGCGAGTCAGAGGAGGTCTTGTATGCTAAAGAACTGATGATAAGTGGTTGAGGGGAGTACTTACAGCGGCATGTGCGATGTTCGAGGAGCAGTACTAGGGGGCCGTTGTGACTTGGAACGCTCCAGCATTGCCCGCAACATCTGGGAGTCGTGTTTGTTAGAATGTGTAAGGATAGCTGCGAGGCGATCTTTAACCCATTGCCGTAAGTCCTCTGCAATATGAGGAACTTGTGATAGATTGGTAAGCTGGAAATAGACGATGAACAAGCTGCAAGACCTTGGTATCGAAGATAACATGATGAAAGCCGGTATATCCATAACCTTGGGGGTCATTTTGAAGTCGGATCCTTCATCGATTTGGTGATATATCCATTCTGGCAGGGGCGGTAATGCATTTGTGTGTTCTCCCATTTGCGGCAGTGTTGCACAAATTTCTCTGGCGATGTGTTGCATTGTAGCTTTCGATTTCTGTTCCTGGATGGCTATGAAAGCTCGCATACCGTCTGATGGAGTCTTGGAAGGAGGGTCCAAGCATTCTTGTGGGGAGTCATGCGAAGACGACAACAGAATGAGGCACTGCGAAATTATAATTCGGTGTAAATGTATGCGACCTGTGGGAGAGGAGACCTGATTAGCGACACAGTTCGAAATCAAGAATATTAGAGCGAAAAGGGTGGTATCTGCAAAACAACGACATGATTCGAAGAGGCGATCTGCTCGAGGGATTCAAACACGGTTTACTGCGAATTTGTGGATACTGGGTTAACGTACCTAAGCGCAGGTTGTTCCACATGTACGCTCGGAAGTTCGATTGCGTTCCTGTAGCTGATAGTTAGCCCTTCGATTGATAATTTAGAGGGAGACAAGGG
Source organism: Helminthosporium solani (assembly GCA_022560085.1). NCBI lineage: Eukaryota > Fungi > Ascomycota > Dothideomycetes > Pleosporales > Massarinaceae > Helminthosporium > Helminthosporium solani. The sequence goes on along the minus strand of JAFISD010000238.1, from coordinate 24,303 downwards.
TCATACGATGGACTGGTACATCTTGAGCCATATCATTGATGTCTCCAGGCATCCAGACGTTATCGAATCGTCCAATGTCAGGCAGATTCATAAGATTCTTGTTATTGTTGTCGACCTTTACTGCTTCAGCTATAATCTCTGCGGGCGAACTCAATTCCCCGCGATTCATTCTGGATCGAAATGCCATGGTCTTAAGGAGTACCTCTAAGAAAGCGGCGTATAGCGAGTTGGGATGCTTTTCAGAATTAAGCTCTCCATAGACAACGAAGAATTCGGGAGGAAACTCTGTGTTCCGCATCCAGGCTTCAACGATCAGACAGTAGAGTATGGCTCCGAGTAACCGGTGGTCCACCATCTTCTTCTGCTTTATTAACATGGATGCAATAGTTACCGCACCTTTGAGGTGTCTACTGAAATTTGCCAATCCAGCCCCTGTGGGCATCATGATGATTTCGAACATAGCTAGAAGCACCACGGACGTTAAGAGTGCTTCTCCAGATTGTCCAAGGCTGGAGCTCGATAACATCGTGTTAACACCCTGCACGGCAGTGATGTAGCTCTTTGTTGCAAGACCTAACAGATCGGGACGTTGAGTGGCCTTCGAGTAGGCGGCAAGACCGACTGCTGTGAGGCTCCGCTGTAATTCCAATACATCGAAACCATGCTGAGAGTAGATATTATGCACAAATCCGAATTGTGCATGTTTCGGATAAGAGCCAACGTAGCTGTTCATGAAATGGTAGACAGCAACGTCATTGATCGACTGATAAAGAACGACATTATTCATGGAGTAGCGAGCGGCTGGAGACTTCTCATTTTTTTTCGCTTGAAAGACTGCGGAGGTTGATAGGTCTGACTTGCTGGTTCGTGGTTTGGACTTCTTGGCTGCCTGTTGATTCTGATCAAAGAACAAAAGGTCCACCGCGTTTCTGTAACCAGGGCATTTGCGTTTCGTTCTAATGCATTGCCCACAGGAGGGGACAGCCAAATCGCACTAAATTCGAGTTAGCACAAGACGTTTCGATCGTCTTAAGCGGATACGTGGTAAGGTTACCCTGCTGCGTCTTTTTCGACACTCCCCGCATGCCGCTGATGGTTTCCCTCTATAAACCATGACGGATCACGGTCTGCTGTTGAACAAAAGCTGGTTCAACGATGAATATGGCAAGACGAAGATGACGCGTACATGTTCTATATAGGATGATCACAGCGCAATGCAGTTTGCCCCTCTTGGAGAGACGTCATCCATAATCGGACGAGTTATATATCGGAGTAGCAAGCAGTAAAATCAAGAGTCGGAGATATTCTTGAAAAGAACACCTGGGCCGCATTATTGTGTGAAGGACGGTAGAGGTTTGAAGTAGGCGGCTGGCACGCTTTCCGTGCATGAGCCACGTGCTAAACTTACTTGAGCATCGTGTACGCGCTAATTCACACTCCGAGCTGACCACAGATACGTAACCTCAAGCTTTCTGTCCCCCCATGTCTCCGACTCCAATATTCAGGCTCCCTGCACGTTTCATCGTTTAGCAAATGCCCGCTCTACATTATCTGCATTAAGCATTGGCACTAGATGGGTTTGCACGCAGACTTTGTGGCCCCAAGAAGATATCCAAGGACCATCATCTCCGTAGTAGTTACGTATCATGGCACCATTGCTCATTGAATATTCGGATGGCAACAGGATTAGGATTGCATGTCCTACAACTACATTTGGAGACTAGGAGCTTTACCATTCAGCCATTCTCCGAACTTCTTATGACTGTGCGATTTCAACAAGGAAAGGCGGCGCTAACAATAGACGATCCTTGCTCTTCGGCAGATGCAAACATGCCTAGTCGCATTCATGCCTCAAAAACGGGCCAAACTGCTGTCTTAGGTCAGACCTGAGGACTAGTTTTGATAATCTCGTATCCGTGTCTTACAAGTAAAAACTCCAACGACGAGAACCCAGACATAGGGTATGTGTGTTACCAATGTAGAGTTCAATTGTAGGAAGCTGAAATCACAGTCAGCTTGATGTTTTCACGGATTTTGAGGGAATGAATTTTCAAAAATCGAGTTTCACTTCATACAGTACGACGTACAGCCCGATACTGCCCAGGCGGAGCGCATGCGCTAGTGTGGTTTGAGCGTAGCGCACCCATCACCCCTGTCGTCTACCCGAATTCGACTCTTGGGGCACTAAACCTATCCATCTCCACCCAACGTCGACACTATCAGCATGTGACCATACACGAGAAACATCGGCTTCTCGTTATGGAAGACGCTGAGAATCGCACAGCAGAGAAGGTGCAAGCTCTGAGTGACATCGAGCTTGCCGTTCTCCTCTGCCTTATTACGGAGCAACACTGTATCATCGAGGCGGAGATACAGACACTGGATCTGCTAGTGCAAGAGATAAAACTGGTAAAACTTAGGTCTTCGAATCTGTGGAGTGTGTGTTGATGGCTTTTAGATTGCCTTGAACGTGTTTGGACTTACATCGGCCGTGTTGGATTGCTCAAAGTCCACAACGCTGGATGATTTCGGCACAGGCATACTCATAAACGATGAGGCAGACGATTACTTCTACAGTGAGAATACTGCGGCGAAACCCGAAGTATGTATCTCAAAGATGGCGGTTCAAGTGAAGCAGCGTGCATTTGCTGACAGTTTTGCAGGGCTCAAACTCGATGAAGGGCTACAGTAGACGCATGTCAAAGTCGCCTCGGCCTTTCGCACCGCTTGACAGCCATCGGATAGCAAACATTGTCATCGCGAAGAATCTGAACAACGCAACCTCACAGGTGCAAGTGCAGGCGCTCGAGGTATGTACTCAATGAAATATCTATAATTACTGTCAACCCAACCTTGGTTCAGCTCATACGAGGCAAACGAAATTATACGAGGACTGCAGTACACGCAGCCCCAAAGACATTCCTGTTTATTGCGTTGAATGCTATCAGGACCGTTCGTCTCACTACGCATCTAGTAAGCTGAAGTCCTCGGGGTTACTCAAGTCTCACTGACAAGACGTAGAACGACCAATTCTTCATCTCACACAAACACCAGGATGGAGATGAGCTTCCAAATTTAGAGGAGCTGGAAGAGAAGGGACAGGTGTTGAGGGACGACGCTTCCTCGTCGTCTATTGTTCGCTCACCGCCTGTAGGTTTCGATAAACGCGATGCTCCTGTTGTATTCACACCCGAAGTACGTATATCATTGAGAGCGCTCTGATGCACTATCTCACTTCATACAGGACCTCGCCAACCTTAGTGCATTGGTAGGAAAGGTGAGGATAACCTCCGAAGTGCGAGCATACCTCCACAACATTGTGGTTTTCATGAGGCTGCATAGAGCAGTGGCTGGAGGAATATCAGCCATGGCCACCCGCCACTTCAACATACTTTCACAGTAAGCCTGCGACACGGTTATCAACACAAGTTTGATGTGCTGACGCTAGTAGCGCTCTCGCCCCGCTACATGGATTGGATTACATTACTCCCTCCTTGGTAGCACTTGCAGCATGGAAGATCTACCTACATCGTATAGTAATCACGACACCGGAACACGAGCGCAGTATGCAGTGGGGAAGCTCCTTGGAAGGTGTGAAATCTGTTCTAGATGGTGTTACCGAGGAGGCGGTGGTCGATGAGGTGTTGCAGTCGGTTGAGGTGCCACTTTGAGCCATTCACACCTTTGAAATTGTCGGCTTAAGATACATAAGATGTTTACAAATCATACTCTAGACGAGATGAACATCTGGAAGAAGAAGTCGGAAAGATGAGTAAAGATGCAAAACGCTGATGTCATCAGCAACGATTGGACAAGGCGGGGTCACCCACTAACGTGAAAGAGCCCAAAGGCGTGTTTCCACCCATCTCTAAGTATCGTATCATTAACCACCATACGTTTATATCTCATGGCTCCTCATCATCCTGTGTCATTACTCAATTTTTGATCTTTGATTTCAATTAGCTCTTGAATAGGCATGGTCGACTACTTTAACAACATGACAAATGAGGCAGCAGACCAGGTAATCCAAGTCGGGCATCATACACACGTCCGCAAGCTGATGTCCATCCTGAGGGCAAGTCTATTGACCATGATAACAAGAGCGCGAACAGCGACCCGGAAGTACAGCAGACGTTAGAGGCGCGTTACTTTCCGCCCCCTCAACATCCACACTCCTAACTGTTGCCAACAGGTTGTCTTTGAGGAAGGTGATATCCGCCGGCGTAAATCCTCCCTCGTTCCCGCCACTGCGCCCCGTCCTGAAAATGGCCGCCGAAGAACGCAGTGTTTTGTTCATGCTCTCATTGAAAAGCACGACGGTGTCGCTTTCAAACACCACAATGCGTCGTACGAAGGCCTCGCTCAAGAACGAACCGTGGATAAGGACCCGCACAGCCAGGCTGAGCAATCGCAGCATTCGCGTCTCCTTACAAAGAAACAAATTTCAGACATGGCATTTGGTATACGAGAGTTGTCGAAGAGGTTGGCGCAGATCAGATTGAAGTTGAACGTGCGCAATATCTTTATATTGGCCAAGGCGCACGATGAGACGTTGATTAAACATACAAGAGAGACAACGGAATGGCTGTTGGCGAAGGATGAAAAGCACAGGGTGTATGTAGAGCAGACACTAGAGAAGAACAGGCTTTTTGATGCCGATGGCCTACTGGGGAAGAACTCCAGCTACAAGGGGAGGCTGAGGTTCTGGACAAATGAACTATGTGCGGAGAAGCCTCAGACTTTCGACTTGGTGTTGGCGGTACGTGTCCATGTATTTCTCTGATGAACACGATGGCATGGTACTAAGATATATAGCTTGGTGGAGATGGTACCGTCCTCTACGCGTCATGGCTCTTCCAGCGCATTATTCCCCCCGTTCTAGCCTTCTCTCTAGGCTCCCTCGGCTTCCTCACAAAATTCGACTACGAACAGTATCCTCAAACACTCTCGCGCACTTTCGCAGAAGGCATCACGGTCAGTCTGCGTCTTCGGTTCGAAGCCACCATCATGCGCTCGCAACGTCACGAAAGTACAGAGCGAGATCTGGTCGAGGAACTCATCGGAGAAGAGAGCGAGGACCATCATACCCACCGGCCAGACGGCACGCACAATATCCTCAACGAGGTGGTTGTAGACCGAGGGCCCAATCCCACAATGTCGTCTATAGAGCTCTTCGGCGACGATGAGCATTTCACCACGGTCCAAGCAGACGGCGTGTGCATCTCGACACCCACCGGCTCAACCGCCTACAATCTCGCAGCCGGTGGTTCCCTATGCCACCCAGACAACCCCGTCATCCTCGTGACGGCCATCTGCGCGCACACGCTCTCCTTCCGGCCCATCATCTTACCAGATACAATTGTTCTGCGGGCTGGCGTACCATATGATGCGCGGACGAGTAGTTGGGCGAGTTTTGATGGTAGAGAAAGAGTGGAGCTGAAGCCAGGTGATTATGTTACCATCAGCGCATCCAGATTCCCGTTCCCAAGTGTGCTGCCATTTGACCGCAAGAGCAAGGATTGGATTGACAGCATCTCTCGAACGCTGCAGTGGAACAGTCGCCAAAGGCAAAAGAGTTTCAAGGAGTGGGGATCGTAAGATAGCATTCAGCTAGCAATCCATGTTGTTGGAATCCAGTAACTATCTTTGTGGATAAGTGAAGTGTGGAATGTAGAGTTTGAGTGTTGAATGCAGATTACTGTGAGCGTTGAGTGCAGATTGCTGTGAGTGTTGAATGCGCGTCAAGCCTCGCACGCCTCCGTGAAGTCGCGTAATTAAAGCATCCGTGTATCGATCTGTTAGGAGCACTTTTCTGTGGTTGGCTTGGCACCTGTTTTAGGCTTCTCCTCCCCCTATAAAATTTGTATAGATAGTAGTATAGTAGCTATAAGTATTATAATACTATATAGTTTAAAGTTATAGTAAGTTATAGTAGGTATATAGTAAGTTATAGTAAATTATAGTAAATTATAGTAAGTAGTAAATTATAGTAAGTAGTAAATTATAGTAAGTAGTAAATTATAGTAAGTAGTAAATTATAGTAAGTATATAGCAAGTTATAGTAAGTATATAGTATATTATAGTAAATTATAGTAAATTATAGTAAATAGTAAGTTATAGTAAGTATATAGCAGGTTATAGTAGATTATAGTAAATTATAGTAAGTATAGTAAGTTATAGTATATTCTAGTAAGTATATAGCAAGTTATAGTAAGTAACTATCACCTACTATACAAATTTCACAGGGGGAGGGGAAGCCTAAAACAGGTGCCAAGCCATCCGCAGAAAAGTGCTCCTAACAGATAAGCGTGGGGCGTAATGAGCCAATCAACACGCCGCATATGTACAATAGTGGCACCCACGCGTTCCGCCTTTGCAGCGTTAACAAGGCTCAGGCTCATTCAGACTCAAGACTTCACGTCTCTAGCCAACACATCTCCGAGCAACATGGTTGGGACCAGAAGATATATTAGCCCAACATGCCTACACCAGAACTTGACATCCTAAAGCCCATCGACCCATCCATCACCAATTCTGACGACTACGAAATCTACGTCCTCAGCAACGCACACGTCGTCTATGGCAGCAATGGCAAGCCTGCGAATCTGCTCGTCGCATATGCAGATACGCCTCTTAAAGTGGAGGGTGTACTGGAGCAGCCAGACCGTGCTCAACAGAAATACCGTAGGCCTGCCCCCGGAGTCACTGTCTCCAGTCCTGTCGCGATGCACTCTACAGTGTGCTCTGTAGTCCGTAGACAAGAAGAGGAGGAAGAAGTTGCTCACATGCTGACATCATGCAGTGGTGAAGAAACCATATAAACCCACCGATACTGTCATCCGAAACGTCACCCGCTTTTCCTACGGAGAGTTGACCAGCGGCGAAATGGTCATATGGGCGCTTGGGGAGGCTGGATGGTTTGAAATACAGCCTCGACACGACTACAAGGCGACTTACCGGGATATGGTGGAAGCTGTCAAGTTGCTATATTTTGTGGCAGACATCTACAGTGAGAAACGCAAACGGGGTGGTGGACCGGGTGCGCAGCTTATATTCCAGGAGGTATGTGGTGAGAGTCTGGGCGAAAAGTCGAAGGCCTTGACGTCACGGATGGGCTGTCACGATGGAATGGTAACTGATAGCAGCGCAGTACGCCGAGGATGAGAGATTCCCGTGCATCGACCCGAAAATCGCCGCGCAGATTTTTCACAAGCACCATGAGTTCTTGATGATATCGTTTTTGACCAGGGCACAAGGAATTGGGTGGAGCAATACTCCCATCTACCAGTATTTTAGACGGAAGTATCCGGTAAGTCTGATCGTGTGATCACCCGTAAGGACCCGCATGCCAATTACACATATAGAAAGTATTCGCTTCCTCGAAAGCGCGAATAGAAGGCCTCTACAATCAAAGTATCAAGGATTCACAGGTCGCGAAACGTACTCCAGCATCTGCACCCACACAGCAAAGCAAAAGCGTATCACGCGGGAAGGCACAGGCACGGAAGCCATCCGAAGTCCCACCAAAAAAAGACGATAATTGGTGGGAGGCTGCGGCTATATACGAGTTCATTCGCTCTGCAGTGAACAAACGCGCACTGAAACCAGGCCGTGGCCACATCACCATCGACCGCGTGGCGAATCTCATGGTCAAGCGCTACGAGATCGAGGAAGTCGAGTCAGCAAAGAACGTCCTCTTGGTACACGCTCGAAACCTTTGCTACAAGATGGACCATCCGCGGAGCAAAAGCGCGAGCTTCTTGAGTGATGAGCCGCTTTACCAGGAACTGCAAGCAGGACACGACCTTCCAGCAGCAACAATCAGACGAGCCGAGGCCATCGAACTACGACCACGACGGGGTCATGCCCTACACCGAGAAGCCTCCGATGATTCAGACTCCGACGACGGCCTCGTAACCCCGGAACCAAGACTCGACGGAAGAAAAAGGCGAGGCCGTCTCTCCATCATGCGGCCTATGACCAGTAAATATTCAGGCAAGGGAAAAGGTCCCAAACGAGGAAAAGACCACCCCAACATAGAAGAAAATCCCTCGACCGATGGACAATCAGGCTCTGACTCAGAAGCCGAGGACGTAAGTGACAGTAGTATGGTGATCTACACACCGTCGCAAGCCCTCTCGCCCGGTCGGGGAAAACGCAAATTCATCGGCACAACCGAAGACGACAAAGAGGAAAACAGCAGACGGAAACGCCCAAGTAACTCCATGACCCCCGACTCACCACCACCATCAGCCTCAGTATCCGCGTCCGACGATGAAGACAACGACAACGAAAATGAAGATGACGAATACGCACAAACAGCAGCCGAAACAGAGAACGAACCTCCACTCCCCATACGCTTCCGAACACTCAACCCAAGCACCAACGAAGCCCTTACAAAACCCCCCATCGTACCCCCCATAGCATCCACCCCGCTCCCCACCTACGAAGCCAACGGCCCCCGCGACTCCTGGCTCTGCGAATTCGACGGCTGCAGCCAGCGAATCTACGGAGCGTCAAAGGACATTGGACGCCAGTTGATTACCGAGCACCTGGAAGACCATGCCAAGGGCCGAGACACGGTGGTAGGCATTTTGCTAAGGGAAGAAAAGAAGCTGAATTTACCTGTCGAGTAAGTCTTTTTGCCCCGCTCCGCCTGCTTTCAAGATGAAAAAAAGAAGAACAAGGAGAAGAAGAAAAGGCTAATCAAATCAAATCATCGCAAACAGCAATCTACTCAAGAGAATCCGCGAAATGAACGAAGCGAAAACGCCGTTGTTTCCCTCGCAGCAAACCATGGGTTCGGACCCGCCTTCCTTGCCGCCTAGCGCTGTACGGCGCGTTGTCTAGGTCGTGTGTTCTTTTTCCATCCCATCGCTATCATTTGCGCTTCACGCTGCGTGAAACGGGCATCGCAGTGTGAGCTAGGATAGACATGCTAATAATACCCGTAACATGCCATTTATATCAATCAAACACAAGTAAACCTATTCTTAAAACCGACTTCACAAAAAGGCGGCAGAGTGTGTCATTTGAAGCATTAAATTTCCATTCAATTCCACCATGTCGTACAGTAGGTAGAGCGTGCGTGCAATGCAAATACACGAACAAGACAACGCCAACCCAAGCCACCATCTCTTCCCCAACGCAAACTAGAATACACAGGTGTGGGGGAAGACGGGGAGGAGGCGGGGAGAGAAAGACGGACAGAGAGAGAGAGAGAAGAGGTGATGATGTACAGGTATAAGACAGCGCTGGGAGAAGGTTTGTTGTACAAGAAGTAGTTCATCATCCTATCTTACAAAGATGGGCCTCGTTCCACCGCACTCCATCCTCCCTGTCGATGGATGGTTGTTGTAGTTGATGTTGCTTTTTCGATCACGCACCGTGCTGTATGCTATGCTGGGTCTGGTCTGGATTTTGTCGGACGCTTACTCGATGATCTGGGTGACTAGACCAGTGGCGACTGTTCGGCCTCCCTCACGCATGTTGAATCGCTGGCCGGCCTCCATGACGTGCGGCTGGTGGAGTTCGCATACCATCTCGACGTTGTCACCGGGCATGATGAGCTTGTTTTGCGGGTCCTCGACTCCCTCGGGCCAGGTGAGCGAAGCGCTCTCGTCAGCAGTTCGGATGAACATTTGAGGCCTGTAGTTCTCGCCAAAACCAGTGTGACGACCGCCCTCTTCCTTGGTCAAAACGTACATGGAGACCAGGAACTTCTTGTGCGCCTTGACGGATCCGGGGACGGCAACGACCATTCCACGCCTGACATCCTCGCGCTTGACACCACGGAGGAGGAGACCCGAGTTATCACCTGCTCGCGACTCGTTACAGGACTTCTTGAAGGTCTCAATATCGGTAACTTTGGTCTTGATGGGGGCGACACCCTTGCCCACGAGCTCGACTTCAGAATCCTTCTTCAAGACACCACGCTCGACACGGCCTGAGCACACGGTTCCACGGCCGGCGATGGAGAAGACGTCCTCGACAGCCATGAGAAAGGGCTTCTCAGTGTCGCGCTGGGGGGTCGGGATCCAAGTGTCGACGGCCTCGAGGAGCTCATCAATCTTGGCCTCGCCAATCTCCTTCTCGCGGCCCTCGAGCGCACACAGAGCAGAGCCCATAATGATGGGAGTCTCGTCACCCTCGAAGCCGTACGACGAGAGCAGTTCGCGCATTTCCATCTCGACGAGCTCCAACATCTCCTTGTCCTCGATGGCGTCCACCTTGTTGACGAAGACGACAATCTTCTGCACACCGACTTGACGGGCGAGCAGCAGGTGCTCTCGGGTCTGGGGCCTGGATCCTATATCAGCTACCCATCTACATAACGCTTGAGTTTTCCGGGTATTGCTTACATCTGACCGTCTGAAGCAGCGACTACAATGATGGCACCGTCCATGTTGGCGGCACCCGTGATCATGTTCTTGATGTAATCGGCGTGGCCAGGGCAGTCGACGTGGGCATAGTGGCGGTTGTCGGTCGAGTACTCGATGTGTGCCGTCGCAATGGTAATACCGCGCTTCCGCTCTTCGGGAGCCTTGTCGATGGAGCCGTACTCGAGGAACTTGGCGTATCCCTTCTCTGCTTGACGCTTCGTGATGGCAGCTGTGAGGGTTGTCTTTCCGTGATCGACGTGGCCAATGGTTCCGACGTTGACGTGAGGCTTGCTGCGCTCAAACACAGCGGCGTAGTTCCGAATGCTTCCACGCTGGCCCTGACTCCAGGCCTGCTGCACGGGGTTGACGCCCCTCTGGTACTTGAGAGCAGTGCGCGAGGTGCGCCAGAAAGCCCGCGAAAACGACGACATGGCGGCTGTGGTCAATTAAAAGGCTTCCTCCTACAGGTACTAAGATAGGGAGAAGGGGCACGGGAGAAGGGACAGAGAAGAAAGGACGCAATGCAATGGGAGAGGATGGGAAGATGGATGATGAGGCTCGCTCGAATGACTGCCGGCAGCATTATTTTCAGATTTAGCGCGGCCATGGGGCTTTGCGCCGCATCACGTGATGGTCGTGACGCTTGGAGCTGCAACCACCGAGAGAGCTTTTGGCATCATCGTTGATGGTTCGGCGGAGAAGTTTTGCCGAATTCTATCCTGAACTGCCGCGTATTGGACATTTGGGCAGGGCTCTGACTTCTTCGACTTCTTCCCCGTCGCTCCTTTAGATAAGCCCAATCGCCTGCAGACACAATTGAAAGTCTTTCTTCTGCGGCCGAGGTAGCTGTCGGTCGTCTCTCGTTCCCTTCACCATGTCTCTCCGCACATCAATGCAACGCACAGCAGCACCGCTGAGCTGCGCATCCCGAACAGCGTCCTCCACCATGCCTCTCCGCGCCAAGATCACACACCCGGCCTGGAGGAGCGGGTCGAAAATGGTACCCGACAGCTCTCCGCAGTGTCTCTTGTCCCAACTGACGACGATATGCAGTACTCGAACTCGACGCCCACACAAGACCTCCTCGCTCCCCAACCCAATGACTCTCCCGATGACGTCCTCTTCACCAACAACTACGGCGTGCGCGCCATCGAGCTCAACCGCCCCTTGAAGCTCAACTCGCTCAACGGCTCCATGGCCCGTAAAATCATTCCGCGATTACAGGAATGGGCCAATTCTGAACTCGCCGGCGTCGTCATCATAAAAGGACAGGGCCGCGCTTTCTGTGCCGGAGGTGATGTAGCGGCTCTCGCGAAATGGAACCAAGAAGGTCCCGAAGGCCAGCAAAAGAGTGCGGATTACTTCGGGCTAGAATACAAGCTAGACCACTTGATTGCAACCTACACAAAACCATATGTGGCATTCATGGACGGTATTACCATGGGCGGTGGTGTAGGATTAAGCATCCATGCTCCATTCAGGATCGCGACCGAGAACACCATCTTCGCCATGCCGGAAACGACGATCGGATTCTTCCCCGACGTTGGCGCCTCATTCTTCCTCCCACGCATGGAAGGCGCCATGGGCCTATACCTCGCCCTGACAAGCGACCAGCTCAAAGGCGTCGACGTTTTCTACCACGGCATCGGAACCCACTACGTCCACAGCTCGACCCTACAAGCCCTCGAATCGCGTCTCGCAGAGCTCCAGTTCCCAGACTACATGAGCCAGAAAGACCGCTTCAGCATCATCAACGCCACAATCGAGGAATACAGCACGGGCCTGCCAGCTATCAAACCGTTGATTTCGGGAGAATTGAGAAAGACAATCGACAAGGTGTTCCACAGCGACCATACCAGCATCAACAGCGTCTTGGAATTGCTATCTGAGGTAGAACGCAGCGCAGAAAGCTCAGAGGACCTCAAGGCATGGGCGAAGAAAACAATCGATACACTCCACACACGATCTCCCATTGCGGTAGCCGTGACTTTCGAACAAATGCGCATCGGTCGCCGCTGGTCTATTTCCCAGACCTTCCAGCGCGAATACGAAATCGCATCGCACTTCATGGCGCACCACGACTTCACCGAGGGCGTTACCGCCCGCCTTATCAACCGCAGCAAGGAGCGCCCGAACTGGAAGCCCAACACGCTCGAGGATGTCGAAAGAGCGGACGTTAATGCCTTCTTCGCTAGGCAAAAGGGTAAGGATCCGTTGGCTTTGATCAGCGACAAGGACTACAAGGAGTATCCGCACTCGTGGATTGGGTTGCCGAGGGAGGATGAGATTCTGCGGGAGTCGGCGGGCAAGAGCGAGAGAGAGACTGTGGGGTTGTTGTTGGAGAGGTATGGGGGGAAGCAAGGCATCCGAGAGAAGGTTGCCGAGGTGTTGGAGAGATACAACGCGTGACCGTATAAACAAGAAAAAAATGTGTATATAGATCTTGTACAGCATCCGGGTCGCAAATAGCTACTCCTTTATTGATTCCTTCTCTCTCTCCGTCCCTCCTCCCCGCGATCCCCATGCCATCGACCCTATCTACCGCTTGCCCGCCGCCAGCATCCCCAACAATCGCTCCACCTCCACCGCCGCACTCCCCCCAGCTTTCCCCCTAACATCTTCGAGCAACACCTTATCCTTCGCCCTAAACGCCTCCTCCCCCGCCTTTACCATCAACCCACATTTACACCACATCTCGACCCTCTCCCCAACACTCAGCCCCGTACACTTGGGAATGAAAATGCTCGCCACCCTCGTGTTCCCAGCGCTCAGTACCTCGTTGAAGAAGGGCTCCCAGCCAATGGCGCTTTTCTTCTGCTTGGCGACTTCCTCGAGCTCGTTCCAGTGGCGCGCGTTAACGAGGGCGCGGAGTCGTAGCCACGTGTACGTTTTGTCCGATATCTTGAATTCGGACTGGACTTTGAGCGCGCGTTTGTTGTGGCCTTGGCGGACGAGTTCGTAGATTGTTTGGTGGGCGGATAGGCCGATAAAGGAATTGGAGGAGGAAGAGGAAGAGGAGGGTATGGGGCTTGCGTCGCGGGTGCCTAGGTCCTTTTCGAATTGTTCTTGTAGGCGTAGGAGTTTTGCTGCGTCGTCGAGGGCTTGTCGTTGGAATTGTGCGCTTGTGTCGCGCGAGTCGGAGAGGTACTTTGAGGCTAGCTTGATCTTATCAAGGGCGCTGTGGAGGTTCGGTTGAGCGAGAGCTTCGGTGAGGAGGAGGTTTGAGCCTTCAAGGCGGCGGTCGTCTTGGTAGTAGAGGTCTTTTAGGAGGTCACGGTCTTGGGCTAGGGCTGAGGATTCTACGAGCGCGCTGGCGACTGGTCGGGTGTTGATGACGCGGAAGAAAGAGGCCAAAGGGAGTTTCTTGCGTATGTGGAGCAGAACGTGGAAGATCAAGTCCGTGTCTCCAGATTCGATCGCTTTGTCGAGAGCTATGTTGTCTTCTTTCATGTTGAGTAGGAGGGGTACTTGTTTGCCAGCTCTGGGTTCGTAGTTTAGCAATTCGGTCGCGAGACGGACGCGACCTTCGTCGTAAGCGGCACGGGCGATTTCTTCAAAAGAAATTCCGGGTTTTCCATGAAGTTTCTTGACTATGAGGGCACATATTTGCTCCTCAGTGTCGGTAGATACTCTGACCTTTTGTTGCGCCCAATGGCTGTGGATATGAGAGGTGGGGAGATGCAGGTATGCGGCTACGCGCAGGGCTAGTAGGTATTCATTGCGATTCGTGAGGCGTGAGATGAGCTTTTCCGGTGTCAGGCGGCGGTACTGCTCGTAGCTGAGCGGGAGACCGACTTCATAGAAGCGAACTGCATTAAGCACACGGAGGGTGTCGCATATATCGACAAAGTCATCGCTTGAATATAGATCCAGGACTGATTTTCCAAAGGAAGCAGCACGGAGGAGAGCTTTCTGCCAATGAATGTTGAACTCGTGGGCGGCGGCTTTGATGCAGGTATCCACCGCTTCAGCAAGAGAAGGTCGGATGAGCTGTATCAGGTCATCTGCTTTTGGTGATTTTTTTTCCAAGAGAGATGATGCCTCCAGCAGATTTGCCGCAGGTGTGTCCGAGCCCAGTCGAAACACATCAACCGTCTCGTCTGGGACCTTCTGCAGATATTCGCAGACATCATTCGTAAGCAGGCGTATTCCATCAACATCTGGCAACAAATGTATCCAAGCGTCGTAGTAAAACTTCGTCGCCGCACTCTTAGGTCCAATTAGGTGTACCTCGTCTTCCCAAGCCAGTGCAACAGCATTGCTCCCGCACCACTGCATGTCCTTCGGCACCGTCTTGACTCTGCTATCATACTCACTCAACTTGTCGCTCCAATCCCCGCTGACAACCCACACCTTCCCATCATCGGTATAAAACGCAAGGAACTCCCCCCTCGGGCTGACGCTAATATGTCTGAAAGGCCCGGCATCGAAGTTGCGATCCTCGGCTTCCGTCGCATCCACCACATACAAGGTCTGTCCGATAGCGAGAATTACTTCGACGGAGCGCGACAGCGAGTATGCGGGTGGTATAATCGACCAAGAAATTATTGGGTCGGGAGGCGGAATGGCGAGGAGCTTGGGGCGCGGTTCAGAGTACGAACTCACGGAGATGAGGTTGTTGTTCCCAAGGAGGGCGACGAAGCCGGTGCTATAGAACTTGCAGGACTGAACAAGGTGTTCTTCTGCCCCCTGTACACATTTGTTAGATACGCGTCAGATACCGGCCAGGACGGGGAATATACATGGCCAAGTGTAAAGGGTACAAAGTCGCCTTGGAGGTCGTAGTAGCAACGAACAGTACCGTCTTCGGTCACCACGAGAAGCTTCTCGTCCTCCGACCACCCAAGTCCCTTGATGGTACCTTTATCCCACTAGAAAAGTCAGCCCTCCCGTTCCTACACCCTCACATCACCATCGCATTCGCGAGATTCGTACATTTATGCGCCGTATGAGTTTGCCCGCGCAACTGTAGATATCGATGCTCGACTTGGAAGCCTGAGCACCCCGATATGATACTATCTTGCTCTCATCGCGGTAGATGGCTACAAGAATCAGCATATGCTCCAGTTCACCCCGGCTCTCGTGCCATACCTACAGCACCGCTAGAAGGAGCCCCCACCACATTGTAGTTCTCAAGCTCGAGATCCTGGTCGAATACGGCCGTGTAGAGCTGAATCTTGCGGTAGAACTTGTCGCCCAGCTTCTCCCAATTTGCTGTGGGCTTCGACATATCATGCGCTGGTTATGGGAAGGTCTATCATGCGGAAAGTTGTTGCTGCGGAGGAGCTGCGGTCTGTTTCCCCGTTGGATGAGAGGTCCGTGCGTAAGCTTCCTGGACAAGCCTCGGATGACGTTCACTTGCGATGCGCATGTCTACTTTGTGGATAATTATATCGTGAAGGAAGCTTTGAATTATACCTATAAGCTACCTACATACCGTTCGGAGACATCAGAAAAACCCAAGGAGAAAAAATAAGACGCCTTCGCTCAATGCTTTCATGAACCCCACATACAATAACCTTAGACAAGACATTTTGGGTATACCATCCTCACTCTGCGGACAGCCATGACTTATTTGTCAATCAAGTCAGCCAAAGCCTC
The DNA here is from genome assembly GCA_022560085.1 of Helminthosporium solani. NCBI lineage: Eukaryota > Fungi > Ascomycota > Dothideomycetes > Pleosporales > Massarinaceae > Helminthosporium > Helminthosporium solani. The sequence continues at coordinate 8,320 of JAFISD010000238.1, read as the reverse complement.
GCGCAAACCAAATCGCTCGACATCGCTGCCAACCTTCTTTCGGAACAGGCCAAGGTCTTGTAAGAATGCCTGTGCCTCATTCTGCAGCTCTTGCGCAAGCTCATCGTTATCCCCCTCATCGTACCCCGAATCTGAGTCGTCGCTCGTCTCGTCGTCGGAGTGAATGGGAATAACATTCTCTTTACCGTCCTTACCAATCTCTACACCGCGCTTATGAACGGTAATGGAGTCGTCCTCGTCGAAATCGGACACAGCAGAAGGCGGAGGCAGGATAATGGGATTTTTAAGTTCTCCCAGTGCCAGAGACAAGTGACGCTTGAGCGACTCAATCTCCGAACGAAGCGCCACGTTGGCCGGTCGCAGCTCCTCTACTTCGGCCGTGAGTGCTTTTATCTTGCAATCAGAGACGTGCCGGTTTTCTACCATGAGACGTTGCATCAGGGCAACTTGTCGCTGATACTCGTCGAGCTCAGTAGCCTCTTCCCTCTTACGTTGGCTTGCTGCGTTGACGCAGACTTGCAGCGACCGGATTTGCTCGGCCATTTCAGAGATCTGAGCATCGCGCTGTGCGGCGGACATGCAGTCCTGGTTGACCGAAGCACGTGTGCGGATCTTCTTTGCTTGGTCGGCATATCGAAGAGTGGACAGCGTCTCGTCGTAGTCCGAAGGTGCGATACACGCAACCATGGCCGTCTTGCTGTTTCCACCCAGGCTGTCCTTGAGCAGCCATGTCAAGACTGAGTCTCGGAATGGCACCACCTCCCTCGGCCTTCGTCCTTTTGGATTGAGGCGCTTTGGGTCTGCGAGAGCTGCGATGACACGGCCAAGTGTGGTCAGTGACTTGTTGATTTGGCCACCTTCTTTCAGCCGTTGACCCGTCGCTTCGGTCGACTTTGCGCGCTCAGAGCCAGCCAGGTCAACTAATCGCATGCGTGCTGTGCGCTCGATGGTTTCGTCTGAAAGAAGAGAATGGGTGATCTGCTTGAGACGAATTGTGAAGACGGCGTGCGATCGCGAAGACGTGTCATTCATCTTGGTCGATGCAGTGGTTCGTGTCTACAGTCATGTTAGCGCTTTGCGACCAGAACAGAAGTGGCCGAGCTTACAAGATCTCCTTGCTTCATCAGGCGTTCGACATCAGCATACGACCTCACCTCCACCTCGGTCAAGCCTTGAACGTAAACGCCGTCTCGGGGCGAATCGCGTATCTTTAAGTAGTTCGGCATGGGCGTGCGCGGAACAAGCAAGTCGCGAACATGCTCATTGTAGACTTCAAAATACGAGACCTGGACGTGGTAGCTGGTGTTTGGCGTTGGCTCCTCCCGGATCCGATCGAACAGCTCCTCGCACGTTCGTGGGATCAGTCCAGGATTTTCTTGTGTGCCCATCATCGTGTAACTCTTGCCCGACCCCGTCTGTCCATATGCAAAGATACATGTGTGGTAGCCATTGAAGTTATGATCCAGAAACTCCTCTCCGAACGATCTATAGACGTCTTCCTGGTGCGCATAGTGCGGATCAGCCTCGTCGTGAGACCAGAAGGACTTGTCGAACACGAATTCCTTGTCCTCCAGAACCCTTCGAGAGGTCGCATCCGCCTCGTCGTTGGGTGCGTACATGGTCGTCTTGTTAGTTGCGGGGTCCATGCGAATAAGGCATTGCTTGCCCTTCTCTCGCTCTCGCGGAAGAAAGGCTCGACAGCGCACCACGACCTTGACGTTTCCTGGGTCGTCCGACATTGGCGAGCGAGCCATCATCGCCATCGACATCGGTTCGCTCGCTCGTAGGGAGGGGGCAGAGGCGGTTGAAGCGCGCAGGCGGGCATGCATCGTAGGGTGTCTGCGGCAATCAATAAACAATACAGGCAGTTTTGTCGCCCACGACGTACATGGTATTCCCCAGTAAGATGAAAATATATTCTTGGAGCTGTCTCGCTCTGAAAGTGTATAGAAGGTGCATTGAATGGGCCTTTGATATCGCGTAGTCCAGTCGGTTGCGCTAGCTCCGATTAGGATTAGCGGTGTTTACAGGTCGTTGCTAGGGGATGCGTCAAGGTCGCTACGTCACATGCCAAGGCCGCACAGAGCAATTTGATGATGGGATGCAAGTCGAGCCAACACCAGAGCCTATGGATAGAGATTCCAGCGACGTGTTCGAGTCTCATTGAAGAGGAAGAGAGGAGGAAGAATCATTCAATCGGTTGTGCCAATTAACTTCCAGACACACATCCCTAGCAGCCAACCGTCACTGCGCACATTCCAGCGCTTGTGCAACACCTCGAGACCAACGGTGCTCTCAAGTTAGTTGAGAGTAAGAGTAATGTCTGCATTTCCAGGGGAGAGTCGTGATCGCATCGCAGAGTTTGATGCCATCCTTCAATTTTCCGATCATTCCTCCAGAAAAGCAGCGTTTGATCATTACTGGCAACGTCTCAAAACAGTTTCCTCGGAACAGATTGATCTTAACGCACTGGGATTATGTGTGCGACTTCTCCCATATCAACAAGTAAGTGTACATGGGGAACAAGGCTGAAGGTCTATCATATGCTATTCAAAGTCTGAGTAGGCCGAGTGCACGTGGTATTTACTTCTCTGCCAACGTGAAGATCTCTCTACTGACTGCTTCTAGGACGAATCTTCACATGAAAAGCTTCATAACGCTGTCGTGGATCGTATAGCAGTAGAATCTGAAAGCGCGGAACAGCAATATCTACTCGCTGAGATCTGCCTCAGTAACGCGCATCTTGGTAGTCGCGTCTTCGCTACACTAATCCGCTCACTCGCGCAAAGAATAAGCTTTGTAAGCAGAGATATCTCTGAATTAGAACAGCAAGATGACCTAGGTGAGATACAGAAACGAGACATCATAGCCTACTTGAATTTCATCAAAGTCTCTTTTTGGATACCTCCAACCCAACCACACTACCTCACTGCGGATCTTCTTCACACTATCGTCCGGTGTGTCGGCATCGATGGCCTGGACGAGTTTGCGCACAACGCTTTGTCTGCATTGCTAAGCCTGCTTTCCAATCTTTCGGTGGTCATAATTGATCAAGAAACACTAGAAGCTAACACAGCCGTTTCGGGCTCAAACATTATCCCCCGGGAATTTATAGATGAGTCGTTGTTCACCCGCTTCCGAGAACTTGCGCCGGATTATTTCACAGAAAAGGCCGCACCGGCATTCCGGACTTGGTTTCAATGGATCACACACGCTGTTTCGAACCAGTTGAAGCTGGACGCTACACTATCGTCATTCTACTGGACAACATTACGAACGGGATTGTTGACGGGCTTCGCCGATCAGCGAAAGCATTGTCTTGGGATATTACGCCAGTCATTGTTACTGCTGAGTAGGAACATCGATACAGCCGTAATGCAAATGGATGTCAACAAGAGGGCTACGTACATATCACAATATGGTCGATTTTCGACTCTCTTCGAAACCATCGTCTTAGATCGATATGCGAACCAGGTGATAGCATGTTTGCCTGAGCTGAGCGCTCTACTCGACTCAGAATCACTCATATCCCCTAGCTGGACGACGGCACTGCTATCGGCAGCTCTTAATTCAAAGGTACAAGATGGCATTCGAAAGCTTGTTGGAAACTGGTACTTGGATTACATTTCTAGTGGGAAAGCCTTGTCTAAAGCACATATTGATTTCTTCGTGGAAGGTTTCCTTCCTTGGGCCACACAGGGTGCCCTTTTCACTTCAACTTTGACTTCGAATCGAGCCACAACAGCATGTACGCATGGAGACGCCCTTGCAGATGCTATATCTAAACTAATTGCTTGGATGCCAACCATTACCGAATCAACCCAAGTATTATCAAGACTACTGGAGTATGTCCTGGAGACCGGCGGCAGGGTCTTCCACCCCTCTGTCATGTATCTTCTTGAAGGTCTGCTCCGAGGCCTCAAACTCCGGCCTATTGAGCTAAAGACGAAAGAGCTTGGCCTGATCCTTCGAATTTCGCGCCTGTCCTCTCTACCAGAAATTGCGGCCGACCTGCTGACACTTCACTGCACCGATCTCAGTAACTACGTCGTCCCGGATATACTTTACCAACAGGAGAATCAAGGCTACAAGGCACTGAAAGCAAGACACAGTTTCTTGGAACAAACCGAACCGACTGGAATCAAGGGTCAGCTAGCCCCTTCCCAAACTACCAACGAAGAACTTTCGTTGAATGGTTTTATCAAGCGTCTTCATGTTTCAAAGCATAAAATTATACAAGCTGAAGCATTTGGACCGGCCTGCGACGAGCTACTTTCTATACTTGAACTTAGCAAAGTGGATGCTTTGCTCCCAGAAAGCTTGTTCGAGATTCTGGACGCTCTATGGGAAGAGGCAGACAGACTAGATTATCCACGAGCGATCATCGTCAACATTCCTCCCGTCTTCTTCCATGAAGTCTGCATCAGGGCATGCGTGCTAGCACAATCTGATGAAAACGGCTCGAACAGTCTAGCAGCTTTACTGCAGAAGGTACTTCGCCATATGCAGTCGTTCACGGACGGCAGATCGTATCTACTATCCGTGTTGGGCATGTCGCTTCGCAAAGCATGTTTCTTCGATCCTAGAATCATGAGCATCTTACCGCTTGAGGACTTTCTTGTCCAGTTCATCAACAACCCCCCGCTGCCAAAGAAAGAATTTCTCTTTGAGGCCATTGCTGCCCAAAGGCTAGAAATCAGGTTCCCGCATCGAAAGTACACGGCATATTATGGTCAACGCGAATGGCGTGGTTACGCCGCAATCGTCGACCTTCTCACGCGGTTTCCAAAATCACAACTGTCAGTGGCTAAACGAGTGCTGGATCGCATATTGGAGCCATGGCAAGCACAAGCCCCATCAGTTCCGATTATCAGCAAATGGAAGAACGTGTTGCAACTACAGGCTATGTTGGTCTTAACAGAGTCGTGCATTAGTAACACGGGCGCAGATAGATACTTGGGCGGGTTCATGCATGCTCTGGTTTTGGAACAGTGGCCTCGCTATCGCTTTCTACTAGAATGGATTATCACACGCATCTACTACCGGTTCCCGAGCAAGGTGGAGAACATATTGACAGAACTTACAATTCTGAATGAAAACAGTCCCGCTCAGGTTGCGAGTTTGATGAAGCTTGCACTTCTGGCTGCGTCTTTCCTCGACTCAGAAGATTTTACGCTGAGATTTATGATCCAACTGATCCCATTCTCTGCCAGCCCTAAGGTGCAAGTTCGGCACGAGGCACATTGGTCCTTTCCAATTATCTTCAACCTCGCAAAAGAGAAAGGCTGGCGTACGGTTACGGAAAATTCTGCTTTCAAGGCGCTGGACGAACATGTTCGTGGTCTTGACAAGTTCATCACGCCACCCTTAACAATAAGAACAATGAAGCTAGATGCTGTGAAAGACTTCACTTTGACGAAAATCTTCCAAGGTCAGTACCTAATTGTCGAGACACCAGAGTTAGAGCGTATAGCACATGAGGACTTCGAATTCGTCTATGCGGATGATCGTGCGTATCTATTGGGGTTGGACATACTACCGGCATGCGTTCCTTTAGGCGACCCGGTTTGTCGCAGAGCGGTTCTAGGCGAGAATGAGGAGGAGAAAATGTTTGAAAAAACAGGTAATACGACGACAGAATCTACTGCAGCGTTCTTTCAGACGAAGTCAGGATTCGACATTGCATCTCTCCTCCCTGCACAGGGATCGCCAAGCGCCCAGCAAAACCGCCCCGCCTCCGTTATCTTGATAGCTTCACTGATCGACAACCCAACAAACCTCGGTGGTCTATCCCGCATTTCGGAATCCTTCGGTCTGGAAGCCCTCTACATCGATGACCTTAAGAAGATGGCTCATAAAGACTTCAAAGCCACGAGCGTCACGTCCGAGAAGCACTTTCCTATCCACGAACTGAGAGCGCCTGATGTTCCGAATTTTCTGACGTCAATGAAGCGGCAGGGTTACGAAGTTGTAGGTATTGAACAAACGGATCGTAGTGGGACGCTTGGTGACGAAATTGGGGACCAAAAGGCAGGAACGCTGCCGAAGAAGTGTGTTTTAGTACTAGGGAGCGAGAGAAGTGGGATCACAAGTGAGGTACTTACAGCAATTGATCGGTGTGTGGAGATCAAGACTGTGGGTGTTACAAGAAGTCTGAATGTACAGACTGCAGGTGGTATCGCTGTATATGAGTGGTGGAGGAAGTGGGGTGGACAGGAGTGAAGAGGATAGATTTCAAGGGATACTGGCTCACAGTTTCTGGAAAGCTCGATAATAGGCACAAAGAAAATCGTATTGAAACATTTAAATCGTCCTTCAGATTGTGTCCTCCCTTAAACATTCTCCCAAGCTTTTTTTCAGTTTAACAGCAGATATATCCCATCTACTGACTCTCTAGAGCCTTCACAGCCTCCTTGGCAGTGCTCGTCGCACTTTGCGGATTCATTCCAGTTACAATCCTTCCGTCTGTAACATTGAAGTCATCCCAGATTCCATCAGCCCTGACATCTGCGATGCACTGTTAGCAACTACCATGTACTCAAGAATCTGATTAACTTACACTCAGCGCCCAAATTCTTCGCATGCTCATCAACAAGCGGCTCTCCCCACTTCTTCAGGATATCAACAACCTTCATGTCGATTTCAGCTTGTGTAGCAAAGCCTGTAATCTTCTTGCCGCTGACAATAGGTTTACCGGAGGCGTCTGTGATACCAGCAAAGATGGCGGGACCATGACAGCTGAAAAGAATATGGTCAGTTCAAAATTCCCCATGAAGATGTGTATGCAAAAGAAAGAATCGTACCATGACGAGTGGAAGAGCAGAAGATAAGAAAGCCAATAACTTACACGGCAGAAACTACACCCCCATTCTGATATATCTTCGAAGCAACATTATGCAAATCCTTCGTATGGGGAAAATCAATCAAAGCCGCGTGTCCCGCCGACGCAAAGAAGATTCCATACTACATAGCCACGTTAGCCCACCGTTCATAACCCCTCCTCTTCATATAAAAAATATTCGTCAGCAGAACACATACCTTGCTTGCATCCAAATCCTTCGCTTTAACGTTCCTATCCATCTCACTCCTGAGCTCACTCTTCGGGTCATCGAACTGCTTCCGCTCCTCCTCGGTCAAGAATCCAGGCTGCAGGCTCAACCAATCGGCCGTCCATGTGCCCTTCTCCGAAGCAATGTCGACCTCGTAGCCTGCGGCTTTGAATACATTGTAAGGGTGGAGGACTTCTCCGATAAAGACACCGGTTGTGTGACCATCGAGGAATTTGGCTTGGGCGGAAGTTACGGCGATGAGGGCACGGCGGGGCGGCGACATGGTTGGCAGGTGTTAGATGGAATTGGGGTAAGAGTACTTCGTGAAACGGATGGTGTGGGGTTTGTATTAGAAGTTGTAAGTCGTAGATAGTAAATACAATAGCAGTTAATTGAGAACAAGAGCTTAATCGACAAGCCTTTATATAGTTATAGTCTCAGCTGAGCAAACTCTCTAGGTCTGATTTCATAATAGCTCAAATAACTACGTCACAGAGCAACGCCATCGGTGTATCTAACTACGGGACGGCCCAACTTCTCCACCCAAAACGTACAGCTAACACCCCGTCTGGCTTTTTCCAACCTAACCGCACGACCCAGAAGCCTCGATTTGTCGACGCGTGTTGTGCAAAAGTGCAGTCCAAGACGGGAGAGGGCCGGTGTTAGACCCAAATTCGCGGGAATAAGGCACATTTCGAGATTTTCGAAACCCATTGTTATACCGCGGTCGTCGAAGATTCTCGCATGCTTGGTAAAGTGACGTGATGGTGTGTGAGCCATACTCTATGCATACATACGAAGAACTGCGTGCGCTGTGGGGACCATCAAGGTTAATAAATTTTCACTAGCTTTGCCGTTCCAGGGAATTTGCCGGAGAAGGATCTTCGCATCCATAGATGGGAGCCAATTGGAAAGTCGTACTTTCGTGAGAAACAGATACCAAGAACGCGCTGTGTTTGCTTGGTTGTGTAGGATTAGAAATGTAGTTACTCATAATGGAATAGCAAAGTAATTGTAGGTAAATAGTCGAGTCCAATATGTACTCTGTACTATGTATAAGTATCAGGCGCGCTGTGGGGTGGATATGCATAAATATCAATCGGACCGCCTGGACCAGGACGATAACTAACTATGGTTAGGCGATGAAAAACGAGCAATTGGTAAGCCATGCCTGTAACGTGTTTAATCAGTAAGCTGATCAAATCAGTAACCTGATCACCCCACCAAGACGCGTCCTCTATCATCACTCCCATCAACCATGCCGCCACCAC
>JAFISD010000237.1:0-44638 GCA_022560085.1 Helminthosporium solani | reverse complement strand
AGCCTACTTTAAGGAATCTTATATTATAACTATAGTTTAAAAGTCCCTACTAGCCTTAACTAAAACTTTTAAGCTATTTTACTAAAATCTCTTATATATCCTTTAACTTTAATAGTCTATTACTACTCTAATCTACTATCTCTATACTATTACTAAAGCCCCTAGGTATACCTATATTATATATATTATATTATTTCTCTAGCTAGCTCTTTAACTACGCTTTTTAAGTCGCCTAAGGCTATAGTATAAGGAAGGTTTTAGCTATATACTCCTTTTTAAATAGCTTAATAACTATATATTTTAATAGCTTATTAAGGACTTTATATAAACGTATAAACTCTCTAATAGCCTTTTACTAACTATCTCTTTTTAGGACGCTTATAAGGGCTCCTAGCTTATTAGTAAGCCTACTAATATAGCTACCTATATAGTTAGTTACTATAGTTCTTTAGCCTTTATTCTTCTTTAACTTATAACTTTAGAGTATTACCTTAGTACTAGTATACTTTTTACAAGTACTATCTATCTCTATATCTAAATATAAGTCCTCTAAGGTTAGTAGTAATAATAGGGACACCTCTATTAATTACTTAGGCGTATTAGTAATAGTATCTTTAAATAATAATATATCCTAGCTAGTAGCGTATACGCCCTTAAAAAGCTAGTAATAAAGCTTTAGATACTCTAATAGTATTAAGTAAAACTTTTTTACCTTTAGATAGGCTATAAAGTATATATTTATAATATTACTCTTAGCTCTAATAGTACTATCTTTATTCTATAAAAAGCTAGATAACTTAGTAAGAGCCTTCTATAGTTTCTAGTCTTCTTTAAGGTTATTATTTTTACTCTTATAATACCTCTTAGTTACTATAAAGCCTAGTAGGGTATATAGCTATACCTAATTATATATATATAGCTATACCTACTTCTTATACCTAGTATTAGCCCTTATCCCTTTATTAACTACCTTTAATACTAAAGTACTTAGTAGAGCCTTTATTATAGCTAATAACCACCTATAGGTTACTAAGTAGGCTAGGGTTCTCTATAAAGGTGTTAGTAATAGAGACTAAGAGATTATAGTATCTAATTAAGATAGGGTAGATAAAAGCGTAGGGTTAGGCGTTAGTATTAATATAGTAATAGAGGTTTTAAGGTAGACGTATAGGGTTAAATTATTAGTAATAATAGTAGTATTTCTAGACCTTAGCTATACTAAATATAACCCTCTATCTTATATCTTACGCTAATAATCTACTAAGCTATCCCCTATACGCCACCAGCCTTTTTCAACTCTAAATACTGGGGCGAAAGGAGCTCGAAAGGAGCCTCCTTACGGGTGTACCGGACAGGCCCATACCCGTTATTGAACCGAGCTTTAGCAACGTTTTGCTTAGGTTTTCGGACAGTGAGCGTTATTCATCGGCGCTTCCTGAGGTCGCGAAGTGGTTGGTGGATTACTCCGTTGTTGCTCCCTTGGAGTTGAACCATCTCATGCTCCTCACTAGTGTGCTGAGGTGGAAAATTGCGAACTGCTTTGCGACGTTGAATCACATCTCGTCGTTGATTGAGCCACTGCCACTGGTTGTGGATAATTTCATCACAGATCTAAACTCAGAGGAAACCCCGACGCCTCCTGAAGATGAATGCTGCATCTGCCACATAACCTACGGTTCAGATGATGGTGGCAAAACCGAACCTGAACCTGCTGTCCGTTTGGATTGTCAGGCTGGGCATATATTCGGAAAGTCCTGTATCACCACTTGGCTCGAGAAGAAGTACACCTGTCCGAATTGTCGGGATGAACTAGGAGAACCTCAATTACCGGCTTTCTGGTATCATCTTGTCCATCTTTTCCACTATGCACGGACATGCGCCTGGGATGTTGATGAAGAAATTGATGGATACTTTTTAGCACCACCCAAAGAGCTATACGGCCAGCAGATCGAGCATACGTTTGCTAAGCTGCATGTTGCGATCCAAGAAGCTGATAATATATGCAATGCTCTTTATCCTGTATATCGCAACCTTGAGACTCGTAATAGTAATCAGTAGTAGGGCGATTCTTTTCATATCAATTTCGGTGAAGAGTATGTAGGCCGATTGGAAATTATTTATAGCTTCACAGCAGCTCTTGTCGGGTATGTAAGTATACTTGGGGAAAAAGTGAACTCAATCACCGAACAGTTCTATTTGTACAGTTAACTGCGAATTCTTAATATATCTGTAAATCAAACCAACATTTGGGCTAATATTGCTCTTATTGTTACTCTTGCTCATACAACTCTATTTTTGCCTGCTTACCCTGCAAGTTCCCTGATCATGAAACTATCCAAGATGCCTCGATATCTATTGCTCTGGCCGTTTCAGCGCAATCCCACAAGTCACCCAATACATTTCCTCCGACGTTCGGGTTGGCATATTTTCCTTGCTCTCGCTTCTAACGTCTCATCCTCCTCCTCCCGCCTCCAAATCCAATATCCCGAATGAGATCCAACACGATGAAAAACCAAAATGCCTTAATGTGTTCCCAAGCCCACTGCTTCGTCGATCTCGGCGTCACTCGCCAACCGACGACCCACAGTGCACCCAGTACCCCAAGCACTAGAATTCTTCTCACATACTCAAGACCCGTGAACTCGGCGACGACCAAGAGCGCGGCCTCCACAGCGGTATACAGAAGATAGTTGCTCGGGTTATAGATGAAAGATGCCTCCACATTGTTCTCGTTTTTCATTCCAGCCCGCCCATTGCGGATATACGTATCGTTCTCCCCAGCTAAGGGATTGGAGAGCGTAATGAGGATGGGATGTGAAATGCCGGCGATCTTGAATTGAAAGTAGCATGCGCAGAGGAGGATGAAACCAGCGACGAAGCGGTCGATAAGGAATGAGCCTTCGAATGCACCGGTGAGCCAGGCGATGGGGGCGAAAGGTACGGCGGCGGTGTATAAGAGGATGATCATGGGAATGGAGAGAAATTGGCGGCTTGCGATAGATGTCGCGGCGGGAGTTGGGGGTGAAGACGACATTGTCGAAGAGAGTTGGATGGAAGGAGATACCAGAGGAGCTTCGATGGGCAAAACTGTAAGTCGTGAGTGATTAGGTAGGTATCGCGCGATATACGGATATACGTGTTAGAATTCGTGGAGTGAGGCTTAAGTTGCTGCCTAACGGACGGACAGGATCTTTGGGGCTGAAATGAAAATGAAGTTCTGTTTGATGTCAATCAAAGCGACTGGTAAGGAATGGCCTACCGCCTTTTATAAGCACGACTTCCTACCGTTCTAGCATGTTACGTCGGTATACGGAGTCAGGAGTCAATAAACTCGTATTGATTGACATCGCTGAATCTATCAAGGAGAAGAGTATATCAACTGTTGTGAGGCCATAGCATACAAGCTCTGGTACTGACATGTATACCGTGTCAATTCCGACGAGGCGCTCTATGTGAGAAAAGTGGTTGTTGTTGCTTGACACGTGACTACACCTTAAGTGATCTGGTAGCGTTTCTACAATTTGATCAAAGCTTGTCTAGGAAGTTCTTCTACGTAGAAGCGCGCGAAGACCTGATCTGTCTAGAATGAATAATAACGCCTTGTATCCGCGATGGGCGGTGGAGCTTCAGTGACTTTAGGGCAAATGAGCGTAAAGACAGAGAGAGAACCATTGAGTAGGTACTTCGTAGAGGATCGGAGGGTTCGGGTGAATATTAGGGCCGTTTGAGATATGGCATTGATTCTAATATCTACAATATAACTACACGTTATGTTATTGCGAGTCCAGTCCGAATCGTCGAATTGCCGAGGAGGCAATGTGGGTAGTAAGCATAGAGACAGAAAAGTGTCGAGGCTACGTCGAGTGAAGGCGGAATCTATGGGAAGACGTTCTACCGCTATAGTTGATAGGTATGCATTTGACGAGTGATCAACATCACACACGAAGTACTACAGAGTATCCGTAGACAGCCGATGATTACTCTCACCTATTTACTCAACAGATGGTTACCGACGCCGCACCAATCAGCGAAATGCCGGATCATGTGACCTTTTCCGAGGTGCCTCGGCTGCCGGTCCCCACAACCGTTGCGGTGTCTTTAACTTCTCCGCATCCTCCGCATTTGTCTCTCTATCAACCCATATATCGTCTTTCACCGCCGTTGTTCAGTTCAATTCTATTCCAAATCGCCTTTTCATCATGACGGAACGCCTCAAATCCATTGTTAACCAGATCTCGCCAGCCAAGAGTGGGTTGAGCACCATGTAAGCTCCCACTTCCTCGAGATACAGGCATGGATGGATGGATGGACGGATAGATGGATGGATGGATGGGCAGATGTGAGAGAATAGGAAGATGGGAAGTTCTGACGAATTGATACAGCACGACCAAAAACCCAGATGACATTGTCATCACTCTTGCAATCCGAACACCACTCGCAAAGGCGTACAAGGGAGGCTTCAAAGACACGACACTAGATGGATTAATCGTCAAGATGCTGAAACAGGTTGTCGCAAAGTCAAATCTTGACCCTGCACTCGTCGAGGACATATGTCTAGGCAATGTACGTATCCCTCTCCCAACATACTTCCGCTTTTCTTCCTACACTGTTCGTACTGACCCATCAACCAGGTTTCGGACTCCAAAGCTTCCTACTACAACCGCGCTGCCATGCTCGCCGCCGGCTTCCCCAACACTACCGCGGGTTCATCTGTGAATCGATTCTGCTCCTCCGGCCTCAAGGCTGTGCAAGATATTGCCAACCAAATCGCCATGGGCTCCATCGAGATCGGTCTCGCTATAGGCGCCGAAGCCATGACGGCTGGCGGCGACCGTCTTGAGCGTCCCTTCGTCGACGAGATCATCGAGAACCAAGAAGCAGCCGACTGCATGCAGCCCATGGGTCAGACATCGGAGAACGTAGGCAATGACTTCAACATCACACGCGAGAAGCAGGATCGGTTTGCAGCGGAGAGCTTCAGACGCGCCGAGATGGCGCAGAAGGCGGGTTGGTTTGATGACGAGATTGTGCCGATCCAGGTCAAGATCAAGGATCCCAAGACGGGAGAGGAGAAAGAAGCTACACTTACTAAGGACGAGGGTCCCAGGTGGGGAACGACGTTTGAGGCTCTACAGAAGATCAGGCCGGCCTTTATGCCGCACGGCGACAAGTCGACTGGCGGAAACTCGTCGCAGGTTACCGACGGTGCTGCTGCCGTGCTGTTGATGAAGCGTTCTCGCGCTGAGCAGCTCGGCCAACCCATCATGGGCAAGTTTGTCGGCGCGACCGTGGCCGGTCTTCCGCCCAGGATCATGGGTATCGGACCCACCGTCGCCATTCCTAAGCTCCTGAACAAATTCGACCTCACAATAGATGACATTGACATCATCGAGCTCAACGAGGCGTTCGCGTCCATGGCAGTGTATTGTCTTGAGACGCTGAAGATTGACCCCGCGAAGATGAATGTTCGTGGTGGTGCGATTGCGCTGGGGCATCCGCTGGGTTGCACGGGTGCGAGGCAGATTGTTACGGGATTGAGTGAGGCGAGGAGGCAGAAGAAAAAGGTACTTTTGACTTCTATGTGTATAGGGACCGGGATGGGTATGGCTGGGTTGATTATCAACGAGCAGAATGTGTAGGGGGGATTCGCAGATATTTGTTTTCTAAAAATGTATATTTGTTGATGATTCTAAGTTGTTTTTGGTCTTGCTCTACAGTTTTGCCCGTAGAACGAAAGAAGCTACGAACATGGAATTTTCTAAACCACCTGGGCTCTGTAATGCATAATGAGGGCTCGTATATACTCTATCTGTCTCTACGGCTTCCACCTCAGAAGCGTAAACGAATGCTTCCCAAAGGTATACTTCCCCTTCCCATCCCAACTACCCTCCACAATCCCCACCTTCTGCTCCCCTTCACTATTGACCACATCCACACTCGGCCCCCCAACAGTATACACCTCCACCTTATCCGCCTTCAGGCCCTCAACAGCGACCTCAAAGTCCTTCTCCTCACTCACATTCGTAACCGCCAAATTGACAAACCCATCCCCCCCAACCGCAGCACAACAATCCAAGAATGGCGTCTCAATCGCATTCCTCACCCACTTCGGATTCGTCCTCCCCGTATACTCCGGCGCCCTAACATTAACCGCCACACTCTCCCCTCGCACAAACTTGCTGAACAGCAACAATGGCCACCAAGTCGTCTGCTTCACGAGCCCGCGCTCCGTCGTCATCAAAGGCGAAATAACATTGACCGACTGCGCAATATTCGCCATGCCCATATCCCTCGCCTGGCGCACAAAGCCGTTGAGAAAAACAGCGACCGCAAGCGCATCCGAAAGCGTATACTTTTCCTCTGCGCCCTGTTCTCCAGGCGCTCTAACGGGATCCCAGACGTTCCACTCGTCAAAACAGATGGTCTGTCGGGGTACTGTTTCTGGGACTCCGTTCTCGATGCGCGCGAGATCGATCAGCGCGCTGGCCATTTGGATGGCGCGTTCTGCGCCGCGAGGCGCTGTTGCGTTGGCGAGATGCTCCTTGTCGGCCGTGTAGACGTGGATGGAATGCATGTCTATCAGGGACTTTGTCGTGTCGCCGCTGAGGCCGTGGACGTCCCATTTTACGCATTCTTTTAGCACGTAGTAGTCCCAGGAGGAGTAGCCGGTTTCGCCGCAGAGGATCAGCGTGATGGTGGGGTCGAGGAGTTTGAGGGCTTTGGCCCATTGGTAGGCTTTCTTTGCGTAGTCTTCTTTGGTGAGTTGGGCGACTTGCCATGGACCCCAGCATTCGTTGCCTAGGGCCCAGTACTTGACCTGTGCATGGGTTAGGGGGAGGAATGGATGTGGAGGACTGGGGAGAGGTGTACATTGTAGGGTTCTTCGTGGCCGTTTTGACGCCGGAGGTTGGCGTAGTATGTGTCTTGGGTTGAGTTGCAGTATTCGAGCCAGCCTAGGGCTGTACTGAGATGAATGGGTTAGTGTGTTTGGGAGTGGAAAGGAGGATGCTGGTATGGGAGGAGAGTCTGACCTTCGTCAAGCGTGCCGGTGCCAAAGTTGAGGCAGAGATAGGGTTCTGTGCCTACGATCTTGCACCATTTCATGAACTCGTCTGTACCGAAAGTGTTGGGTTCAAGGCCTAGCCATGCGAGTTCCGGTCTGTCATCGCATCAGCTCGATTCGAATATAAAAAACTTGTCTAGATCGTGTGCATCAGAATCTGTGCTCACCTTTTCGGCCGTTTCTCCCTCGGTCCAACGCCATCAAGCCAATGGTAGGTAGCCACAAAGTTGCCGCCTGGATATCTCACCACCGGCACATTCAACTCTTTCATGGCCTCAATGACATCTTTTCGAAAGCCGTTTTCGTCCGACAGCGGATTCTCAGGGTCATAGATGCCACGGTAGATGCACCGGCCCATATGTCTGGCAGGTCGTCAGCATCGGAGGGCGAAGGGGGGGCACAACATCCATGAGATCATGGAACAAGTGGCGTAATTACTCTGTGAAGCCACCATAGATATTATCATTGATCTTTGCAATTCTATGGTCTGGATGGACGGTGATAGACGGAGATTCCGACTCGGAAATGCGCGTGAACGAAGCCATGTCTCCCCAGCAACCTTAGCGAATCCTTCAGAAAAGCAGTAGGAAATAGATTGTTTCTGTTTCTCCAACAGATGACTTGCCGTGCATGTACAGTGTCTAGACAGACAATAGCTTATTATGAAAGCTCCAAGATGAAAAATCCCGCCGGTAGAGCGTGATGTCTGCTCGCTCTAACTATCACTAATCTTCATTCTCACTAGTCCTTCACCGCTCCGATTCGCGGATAATTCACTTACTATCTCTTCATCCTTCGCTATCCTCCAAGCAGTACAACATCCGCGCCTAGTCTGTCCGCCAGCCGGTTCATCTGACCCCGAGCATTGGGGGGAGTGGCGGGGGCGCTGGCCAGAATCTGGGGAACCTGCCGTGCAATGGCGCTCGATAGCCGATGGTCGTCGGGGAGAGGGTGAATGCATGAGGAGATTTGTTGCGTGAGGTGTCAATGCATTCCAGGTGCCGAGGAATATATATTACCTGGTATAAAGAGTGTGGGAGCCGCCGGTGTGGGTCTTGGTTCGGTAGCTTCGTGTCTATACTCACTGCAGCTTCGATTCTGAGTGTCGTCGTGTGAAACATTGCTTGAGAAGAAAAGATGGCGCTTCCTCCAAAGCTGTACCAGGTATGTCGGATTTCTGTTGATTCTCTCATGTGGTGATGAGGTCTTGGAGCTATGTTTGGCGGGTCATTATCGTCAGAATACTCCTTGAAAGGGACCTCTACACGACATCTTTGTAGGCTTCATGTCGTAGGCCACATCTTACGCGTTTGCTGCATTGCTTGTTCTCGTCCCCTTTAGTTGCTAACTGGAGACTTGATAGTTCCTCGTCGGCGTCTTCGCCTCCCTTGGATCGCTGCTCTTTGGGTATGATCTTGGAGTCATCGCCCAAGTCATCGCATCGCAGTCCTTCAACTCCAGATTCAAACCCACCAAGGAGGAGACCGGAGCTGTTGTATCAGTCTTCACCGGTGGCGCCTTCTTTGGCGCCCTCACTGCTGGATTTCTCGCCGATGCCGTAGGTAGAAGATTGACCATCATGGTCGGTGCGGTGATCTTTTGCTTGGGGGGTGCACTGCAAACTGGTGCGCAGGCCTTGTCGTACCTGTACTCTGGCCGTGCCATTGCTGGTCTCGGGTGAGCTGGAAGGCCTTGTGTAAAGCTAGATTGGTCGCTAATGATTTCGCAGTGTCGGCATTCTTTGCATGATCGTACCACTATATCAGGCCGAATTGGCACATCCCAGCATCCGTGGTCGAGTGACGGCACTCCAGCAATTCATGTTGGGTGTTGGCTCTCTCGCAGCTGCGTGGATCTCGTACGGTACATATGTTGGTTTCGACCCTACCAACGACGGACAGTGGCGCACCAGTCTTGGTATCCAAGTCATTCCGGCCGTTGTTCTCGCGGCCCTGATTCTGCTCTTCCCGGAGAGCCCTCGATGGCTCATCGATCATGTAAGCTCACCTCGCCTTGCATACGTATATGATCGTGATATGGCTGGTTACTAACGCTCGTCTTCCTTCTTTCAGGGCCGAACTCAAGAGGGCCTTCAAGTTTTGGCCAAACTTCACGCCCATGGGGATATTAATGACGCCTGGGTTCGTGCCGAATTCGACCAGATCCAGGATGCCATCACTTTCGAGCATGAACACGAAGCGCAGTCGATCATGGAGCTCTTCACCGACAAGTCATGCTTCCGCCGCCTCTTCCTAGCCTGCGCTATCCAGGCTTCTGTCCAGATGACTGGTGTCTCGGCAATCCAATACTACTCGGTGACCATCTACGAGCTCATGGGCATCGCTGGGGATGACACGTTGAAGTACCAGGCCATTTCTTCCGTCATTGCTCTAGTCGCACAGATGCTCTGTATCTTGTTCATCGACAGGTTAGGACGCCGCTGGACGCTCATTTTCGGAAATCTTGGGAACATGGTGACCTTTATCATTGCGACGATTCTGCTGGCCAAGTTCCCGCCAGGTGCCAATGATAACAAGTCCGCAGCCTGGGCTTTTATCGTGATTACCTGGCTCTACAACTTCAGCTTCAGCGCAACATGCGGTCCCCTATCCTGGATTATTCCGGCCGAGATCTTCGACACGAAGACGCGTTCAAAGGGCGTCATGATAGCGACCATGGTTTCATTCGCGTTCAACACAATGATCGGACAGGTAACGCCCATCGCCATGAACAATGTAGGCTACAAGTTCTACATTCTTTTTGCCGTAAGTACCTTGCAACATGACAATTACGTGAAGGATAATTCGACTCATTCGGTTCGCAGGTCTGCAACTTTACAAACGCCGTCTTCTTCTGGGGCATTCTCCCCGAAACAGCGAAGCGCCCTCTCGAAGAAATGAAATACCTCTTCACCAACGCACCCATCTTCGTCCCCGGCATAAAGGCCAACGACTACTCACCCCACGATCTCGAGCGCAGGATCGAAGAGGTAGAAGCCAAACAGGTGTACGAGCACCACGAGGGCTCAGTGGTAGGCCGTTAAGCCTTTTCGCGCTGTTTTGTCGTACCTTGATATCTAGTAGTTTTGAGAGTACGAAATATATATAGTCATGCGAAGCAACACCACCTTGTAAATAAAAGAAAGATATTTAGATCCCAGTTCATAGTAAATTGTAGTGTGTATATATATATATATATCTGAACGAAAACTCCGTAGTCTCGTTGCTCATTCAAGGCGGCAGTGTTGTCACCCTCCCCCTACAGTCTTCACAGCGTCGAAACGCGCCCCCAAGCCAGTCTCCGCATTTTCCCGCATGATTGCAACAACCAAGTCGCAAACCCACTTCCATTTCCATCTCCAGCAGCCCC
Source organism: Helminthosporium solani (assembly GCA_022560085.1). NCBI lineage: Eukaryota > Fungi > Ascomycota > Dothideomycetes > Pleosporales > Massarinaceae > Helminthosporium > Helminthosporium solani. The sequence goes on along the minus strand of JAFISD010000237.1, from coordinate 34,206 downwards.
AGCATCACAACATCGCTCCCTGCGCCGACCGCCCAATACAACCACCAACCAAACCAGCACATGAAACCCCCAGGCCAAATAGTCGGCGACACGACACACGGCACACCTCAATCCATGCATCACCCCGTGGGCCCACGGCGCCTCCCGGCCGTTCTACCCAGTCGGTCTCCGTTCTAGACCCGCTCAACAGCCACAATACTTGAAGTCTTTGCTTGCCGTGGTTTTCGACGCCTCAATTCACCAGCCTCTTTGCGCCTGTTCGAGTAAGTTGAGGGGAGAGGTGTCGATTGTAGTGCGGATACGCGGCTTCGTGAGGCGGGCGTGTTATGCCGTGCGGATCGGACGGCTCGGGGGGATTTCCTGGGGTTCCATGCTTAATGGACATTGTTCTCGTCTGAGATATCTATCGCCTTTTTTGCTCGAATTGGTGCTCTTGGGTAGTTAGTTAGTCGTAGATGGCAGCGGACTCTGATATGATATTGTGTTGCCACCATCTCCGGGTGCTCACGCGCGATCCTCATGTCGAAAACAGCCATTTCTCTAGGATCTTCCAGAGAACGGTCGATCGCCGTGCATGTCCCTGGACTGATCAATTGTATCTAGGAGATAGGCCAGGTCAAGTGCAAGTTATCCGACACGTATGGCTGGCGTTAGAAGTTGATTACTCTATTAGGCAATTTCCTCGACGCCATCGATTGCAGTGCAGAAGGCGCTTATTGTTACAAGTGTGTCAGGCGGAATTCAACTTTGAAAATTACTCTCTTAGGCAGAATTTGGGCGACGCATTGATCGCCACATGCATTACGGGGTCACGTGCGCGTCTATTGTCCATTTCAAGGTGCGACATGCATGGAGGAACTTGGTTTCCCTCTTGGGCAACATCTGGAAAGCCATCGATTGCTGTCGTTCTGCAGGAGGAGGAAACATCTGGGGGTATCTATCGAGTATTTGTTGGCAGTGAAATCTCTAGTCACGTGCGTCTCCAGCCCACTTGAACAAATCCACTTGAACAAACCCGCTTGAAGTCGCCATCTACCTTGCGAGATAGAACAATGATTCATGTCTCGTAGACAGAAACTTTCTAGCCAGCGGAAGAGATACCTGGATGACATTTTCCGAGGCACGGTACTAAATGGCGAGTATGGCCTCGTACGAGCACCCTCTCCATGTTTTCAAACAGTGCTCTCCTGTCAATACGACCCGGGCCTGGTTCTGCACCCGACCGATCGATCTCAGTGCCTAGTATATACTGTAGGTACACGCCGCTTGCGAGAATACTCTAATGCACCCCTCGAGCACGGCTCAGAATCTCAGCCCCATGGGCTTAGCGGCCCGCACAAGGTTCACTTATCATCTGCATGCACCATCAGATCACCTTGCTTACAATGGTACACTTGCAGCTTACCCTCAAAGACACTGATCTTCAGCTGTCCCGGGGCCAATTGAAGGACCGTACCGACATACTGCAGGTGCTTGAACATCATTGCGTGTCATCTGCGCCATGGTCACATTTTTATCTCCAGCCTTTCTCCAATCATTATTCCTCTCACCTTGTTCTTTTCTTCCATCAAACGCCACTAACCGCTCTTGCAAAATCCGTGCTGACGCTATACTCTCCGACCACCACAAGGATGACACATTGAATGGCTTGATTGTACCGCGTTAGCCTTCTCGACCTCTTCGATGCTGGAGAAAACGAATAGCACGCTCCGGACTGGTCTCTCACCAACAAGACAAGCCGATTGCCTAGTTCGAGACAGTTCGCCCTGCGACAAGCCCGCCACGTCTGGCGAACGTATGCTCTTGTGGCCTATCCTGCGGGTACGAGGATTACTCCACGAGGGAAAAACGCCATTTTTCGGCCGATCGGACACTTCCAAGTTTCACGCCTGCACGTGGGAAGGGAAGATACTCCACTCGTATCTGATCTTCATTGGGGGTTTGTCAGCCCTATCAGCCTTCGGATACGTCCGACGATATCCGGCCAACACTGCTCCTTCACTCCGACCAAGAGTATTGCCGAGAGAATACGGAGTATAGTACCCGACACCGACCATGGAAACCAAGCTTCCTAGGCATAACTATTCCCAAAACAATGCAATTTCGCTGTCGTCCAAACGTACAAGGTTTGCACTTCGCCGTCTTGAATTTTCACCAATGAGACGTTGTCGGTGCTTTGTCGAAGCAGCGGACACATATTTCTGCATGATCATTGGTGACATTTCAAAAGGTCTATTTCTTTCACGAGTCAGCCCTTGTTCAGAGTTTCATGAGTTTGAATCACATAGCAAGATGCGGAAGGTCAACGTCACATAGGATTCTCAATCAACTTTGATCATTCAATTGATATAACTATAGGATTCAATAACTGCTAAAAACTTGGAAATTGTCATATTTTTCAATTCGTCTTATTACTTGCACTAGTATTCACATTTCCTCACTGATGACTCCTTCCTCGTTATCATCACCGCTACCACCGCCATGTATTCCCACTATCTATAGGGCCGGCCACAGTGACAAGGTCGATAACACAGGTCCATAGTTAGTCGAAACTGCTCAACTGCTCAACTGCATCTATAAAGTTCTCATTGTCTCACACTTGCGCACAAACTTTACCCGAAAACGGCGATTAAGGCGCGCGAGTTAACCTCTATAACTATATCGAGAACGAGACGCAGAGCTGGCCATAGGTAGATAGGTAGCGTTTATCCCCTCTAAAAGTACTATGGGGGGCAGGGGAGGCTGTTTAGGGTTGCTTTGGGGAGGAGAGCTGATTTCCGTGGTTTGTTGGGGTGGGGGGAGTAGAATGGGGGTTAGAATGGGGGTCAGAGGGTTCCGAGGTGCGTGCGATGGTGGTGTTGTTATTTGCTTTTCGGGGTCAAGGTGGGTGGTTCTATGGTTCGGTAATGTTATTGGTCTTCCCATGGTCCTGCAAGGGAAGAGGATATGCTACTTGGAGATTTTTTTTATTACAGCGTGGGGCGAAGTGCGCCGACTGGCATGACTTTGTAGCTTGTTGAGAGGAGGACCCTTCGTTTTCGATGTCGACATGACTGTTTTTCCTTCACGAGTTTTAGATACCTTTGGTGGTGTTTTCGCCTTGGGAGAGACGGATGGGTACGTTGTTGGGACGGTTGAGACGGCAATTTTGCATGTGTGTGGGAGGTTGGCATATTTTCGATGCTACTTAGCTTAGTTGATGCGTTTATTGGGCTGTTGATAGAATAGTTCATCACTACTTGCATATCTTTGAAGAGGAGGTTTATCCAATAACAGTGAACGTCGTGGGATCTTGAAGAGGCGCTAACAATACATATTCCTCAGCCTAGGCCTATCTAAGTGGCCGCGCACTCACACTCTTGTAATCTAAAAAGCAAAAAGAAATATGCATAAGATACGTCCTGTGGTTTAGATTTCAGTACAGAATAGATAGAGTCCCTTAAAACTCCTATCAAGGCATAGAGCAAACATTCAAAAATTTTAGAATGTTAGCTTGTGGGGAGATATTCAACCCACATTGATGAGGTATTATTGGCATGTGATCAGTATTACGAAGATATCCTTTCTGTGTATCTTTTTTTTGTCTTGCTTTGAAAATCCAACACTGCAACGATACAGTACTTGCAAAAACTTTAAAACAAGTTATTTTCTATAAATGTTGTATTTAACTTCCTAGTAAATTGGTGATTACTTTTGGCTGAATTCGAAGAAGTGTCCTGCTCCCTTCTCCCCAAAACGGTGCCATCACCACGACTTTGAGCACGATTGAGATGACCAACTCGAGCGTCTCATAAGCCTTTCTCGAATGTTTGACCGCCAGCTTCAATCTCATTGTTTTCACTGACCCATTTGAGTCTCGTGTAGAAGCTGAAGCCTCCCCGATGTGCCAAAGGCTTGGCAGTATTTCACAAAATTCTGACATTCGAGGCAGTGTCGTGATGCCCGTGTCTCGCACGAAGGCTACCTTCATGTCTGTACTATCAAAGCATAGTTGATTACATCTTTACAGAGCCCCCCAGACTTGGTCGTAGATATTCGAGTATAATCCGTCTCTCGAATCTGAGTGGAATTGCACGCAAGTCCCGTGTTAGTGTTCAGGATAGGAGGAACCGGCAATAGTAGATCTTGTGAGTTGAAGCCATTAATCTACCGTGCAGTAGGAGTTATGGATCGTGTGAATGAGTATGATGTGCACAAATAAAGCGAATGGAAGTTATTAGCCCCTTCTATGGGAAATGCTTCTAGGCCTCATTTTCTAGGCGAATAGTTCAAGAGCGGAGGGTCACTCTCAAAACTAAAGTCTGGAAACCAAACCGACTCTCATTCTGTCGCCGTTGATACCATCCCTATCATGTAGACAATTCATCGAAGCCTAAATGCGTTTATGTGGATATCTTCAGGATATTTTTGCTCTTTTCGCACATCCATCCATCCTTCGATGAAATTACTAGAGATACTTAGGGTAATTATAAACGGAGGTTCCGGTTGGCGCACGCAATCCCTGCCATGAGGAGTGTCATGTTTGCTGGAGAACGCTCGAACCCCCCGAGTGGCTTGAAATCGATAGATTAAAATGAGCCAAAGCGAAAGCGAGCCTTCACTTTGCATTCTGCAGATTTCTGGAAGTAGGATACCACTCACTAGCTAATAGGACGTCGTAAGTTGTTGGAGTGGGATGTTCATGGCATGACCTCTGTATAGGAGCAAGAACTGTGCTGAAAGCCGCCATATCTCGACTATGCTCATACAGCCCCGTTCCCTCTCTCTTGCACTTTTCCTCACAGACAAGAAAAGCTCTACACGTCACCCAGAGAATTTGCGCATGAATTCGTGTCTTCTCTCTACGTGGAATCCATATCGACGTGTTCATGGGCAGACTGGGCGTGTGGGAAGACGTCGGAAAGTCTACAGTAGCGGGAGATTAAACTATGTAAACAACTGGACAACTCAGCGAGCCTGTTATACAATCTCCCTTCCCTGTCTCTGTGCTGGCGCGTTGTGGATCCCAACAGAAATTTGACTTTTGAGATCTGACTTCAATTCCAGGATCAAGGGTATCTGCACCCAAAATCTTTCAACACACTACTTTTAGTTTAGGCTCGTTGAAAGGTAGCCAGGCACCAGGTTTGTAGCACGAGGCTCGATTAGCAGGTAACTATACTAACACACGGCTACACTAATATACGACTACACTAACACGTAGCAAAACTAGACTTAGAACAAATATAACCCACTTCGACCATCCATGCCCTATCCTACAAGGGATTGTAACGCAGAAGTCCAGAACAATAGAGCTAAATCGAAATAGTTTTTCCAACTCTACATCGTAAAATTACTTTTGCAATTGTGCGGGCTTTTGTCGACGGCACCTGGATGTGGAATTCCGGCAATGGTGTCGCGTATAGATGACACTGTCTAGCTTTGAAGCATCGCCTGACTGATTTCCTGTCTACATTTGTGTACCGACGAAATCCTCAGATAAAGTGCAAGATATAAGAGCAGATGAGACGAAGAATCAAGTCAAGTAAACGTATTTTTTATTTAAAGTGCTGCCACGTTGCACATCATAAGGCAGCCGTTTTTCTCGTTGTCCGCTCCAAATCTCGAAAACTTGGAGCCTCACTTAAAACCGTAAAGTGCGTAGAACCTGCTAAAGAACGACGAAATGTACCTCCCACAATATAGCCTCCTATTGAAACCTTCCAACGCCATTTAGAAAAGGCAAGTCTCAGAGTTCCTTCTTCAGGTTTCCTTCCGTACCATCCGCCCAAGGTTGGATCAATCTTTCCGCCTTCCTCTCCACATACAGCCTCAATCTCTCATCTGCACAACTGACATGGCTTCCGACCACACCCATCAAATCTCTTATATCGCTCTTGAGCAACGCCACCTCGGCTTTCAGTACCTTGTTCTTGCGCTCTACCTCGCGCGCGGTGACGACGAGTTCATCCTGTTGCTGCTTTTGCTTTCCCCTGCATTTGCTGGCGGCCTTGCGGTTCTTCTCAAGATAAATCGCGCGTGCTGATCCTGGTTCCGCTATGACTGAAGTGTTGCGTCGTCGTGGTTGCCGGGGCTTGGGGGATGCTGCTGTGGATGAGGATGCCGGGGATTTGATACCTGGGAGGGTCAGTTAGGTGGGTTTCAGGGCAGGTAAGTGAAAGCGTTGCTGTTTTAAACTCCAATCGCGTACCGCTGAGAAGAACAGTGTTGTCACGCGAGCGAGAAACATGATTGATGACGAAAGTTTACGCACTGTCTGCCGAGAAGGTGGAATCCGAGCGGCTGAAAGTTGAGTCGACGCGTCTCTTCAAGGGCGAGATGTTGGGTTGGAGTGGTACTAGTTCGTGTGGTTGGGCGTTCAATGAATTGAAACCTGTTTGCGCTGGTCTTTGTGATGGATGAGGGTCAAAATGTCCACCGTTGACGAAGCCATCGTAAGAAGGTGGATCGATGATGCCCGAGTCCTGGAAGCTCCGACACTGTGATAACGCCAGTTGTTCGTCATTGTCACCAAATCGTTCTGATATAAACTGGCAATTAGGTCGATTCGGCGTCCCCGAAATGTTGAAGCTTGATGAGAGGATAGGCGGCCTTGTTGCGCCTGGGGTAGTCGCGCCTTGCACCTCACCATTCCACCATACGGGATGGTATATGGGACCAGATGTATTCATTGGCGAATTGCTTTCGATATTGTGTCGGTCGGATGAAGGGTATGTGGATGCCAGCGTCTCCATATTTGGCGCATAGACTCTTACGCAGTGCCGTGGTACTTCTGGCCACGCTTTACCGGGCTTAAATTAGACAAGGTAGGTTGAATACGTGATCAGCAACTATAGCTTTATGGCAAAAGCAAATTCTGTGAACGACAAAGAGATCAATGAGGTTATAATGGGTCCCGTGAGACTGGAGGGCGAGGAGGCTCGAGGCCGTCTGGATCGGAGACGGAGAGTATGCGCTCAGACCATTTACACATCCCACAATTCAGCCCAGTTCAGAACCTTCAAGACGATGCTAGAGCCACTCACTATTCCCGACTTATAAAGCAATGGCCATCAGGTAGTCTAGTGATGGCACTGTAGCACGACCCCTTCACCCTGTGTAAGGTCGATCATTACACCATAGCACAGCATCCCCCCCTCTCCCTCTCCCACGCGGAACGCCATCCGTAAACATTAAAACCGAAGATCGACCCATGTTGAAGTTCGGGCGTCGTGCTATGGCCCGATCAAATGGTCCGCTAGTGTGACAATAGAAATTGGCGCCTGTGGTTTCTGCGGTCGGTGCATTGCACTGTGGCCAATGGGGTCTGTTCCATAGAGTTAGTAGACTTGAACTTCGCCCTTTCTGCGAACCCTCAGATGCCTTTTTGGAATCTGGACGGAGTATTGTGAACAGAATTGGGTGATATTGCTAACTTGTTCGAAATCTGCTCGCAGGATAGTGGCTTTACCCAGGCTGTCTTTCCAAGCTTTTCCGGTCTACTCGATGCAGAGTAACTCGGTCTACAGCAATGCAAAACTTGTGACCGTGAAGAATCCTGCAGGGGGGTTTCTTTCCAGGGAGCTGTGTGGAAGGATATCCAATGTATAGGTTCGGTTGATTCCGCCCTTCCGGAAGAGGCTTCAAACTCTTCATGTGGCTTACTCCGTTTTCTGAAAACACTTCTGCCTTCCTAGTTAGTACAAGACGCCCGAGCCTCACTTCAACTCCGCGAACAGCTGTTAATGTTAAGCCTCTGGCACCTGCCACATGCTTGCTTACGCGTTATCTTTATGCGAATATGGATAGGGTTTGCTCATCTCCTTGAAGCGAGAAGTCTCGACCGAACAGAACTCCCAGCCACAGACGTAAAAAGTGATGCAAGCAACGTCCGATGTCGTTTCACACTTGGTGGTATACATTCGTGGAACGGCTGAAAAAGAAATCACGACCTCGTCTCGAAGCTGTCTCAGTGTAGCCCTTATATTCGACCTCGACCTTTTCTCTCGCTAAATGGCAGTTATAGGATGTGACAGGTTGGCAAGACATATCCAATAGTCAAGATACAAGACGCTATATCAACCTCAGACAATTGGGGGGGATAGTTCGTTAGGACTATTTTCTCATGTGCTACTAGGTGTCTTTCATTATCGAACAGTCGGCACTATTCTAGAACTATTGGAAACCTGGAATAGATAGAAACAACCCCGCTCAATGCCGTTCAACAAATAATGCTACAAATGATGCGGGAGAGGTGGTGCGTGTCTATCTTCTCCTCTTCCGACTGGACGGCCTTTCTACGCTAATGCTACCCCGTACATGACAAGTGAAAGTCGATTCTACCTGCTCAATGCATTTTCTCACATTACTCCCCCCGTCTTAAACCTCCTGATCTAGCCTCTGCCCCTCACACATTTCTGCGTACCAACCGCGCATTGCTAACAATTCCATATGCGTTCCTGTTTCCACTACCTTTCCTCTTGCAAAGACGACGATACGATCAGCATCTTTGATAGTACTCAGCCTGTGGGCTACGGCTATTGTCGTTCTCCCACTCTTCGCTGACTCTAATGCGGCTTGGACGATTTTTTCGGACTCGGTGTCGAGTGCCGAAGTGGCTTCATCGAGAAGGAGGAGACGCGGTTCGCGGATAAGCGCGCGTGCTATGGCGATCCTTTGCCTTTGACCGCCTGATAATGAGGTGCCACGGGAACCGCACAGTGTGCCGAAGCCCTGGAGTTCTGTTAGTCATTGTTTTGGTCTGATATGCACTGTGCGAGTACTTACCTCTGGCAGCGAGGTGACGAAGGTGTAGATGTTGGACTGCTTCGCCGCCTCTTGGATCTCCTCCTCAGTAACATCATCATCAGCGCCCATGGCAATGTTGTCCCGTATCGTACCCTGGTAAAGAACTGGTTCTTGCTGTACGAGTGAGACAGAAGCGCGATACTTTCGTGGACACAGTTCAGTAAGAGCCTGAGAATCGCATGTGATCTGACCGGAAGACGGATCATAGAAACGCTCGAGAAGGGAAATCATAGTACTCTTCCCGCAACCGGATGCGCCAACAAAGGCTATGAATTGCCCCGGATGAACATCAACATCGATATTGTTCAGCACATTCGTTTTTGGTCTCGACTCATAGGCAAATGCGAGGTCTTGAACCTCGATATGCGCAGGCTTTTTCTCGTTTCCATCTTCGAAAGGCGGTTTGGACGCATCTTCCCGAATGAAGGGCTTCTTTCTTCGGAGCCAAAAGATGTAATTCGCAGCCGTGCCCGCTTTTGTCATGGAAGTTGTATACGAAAAGAACGATGCTGCAGCCTCCCCGGATAATATGACTGCCATGAAAACGGTGTAAAACTGTGTAGTGGAGTACTCGCCTCTGGACAATAGTTGTCCTCCATACCAAAAGCCCAATGCCATTGCAAGAAACGAAATCGACTGAGTAAACGAGTACCAAAACATGGTCCACACTAGTGCCTTTGTGGATTGTTGAGCAACACCCTGAAGTCGATCCTGGTACTGATCGATAATATGACGCTCCAGAGCGAGTGAAGATACAGTGCGAATGGCCGAGACGGCTTCCGATGCTAGGGCTGCGCTGCTTGCAAAACGCTTACCCGTATCCTCTTCTAACTTGAACTCGAGTCGAATGCGCAAGTAGCCTGAGGAGACGACAAGTGGAAGACCCCCAAAGACAATCGTAAGACCTAGTTTCCACCCTATCGCAATAGCTAAGATGGAGCTCGATAGGACTGAGACGACATTGATGAAGATAAGCATAACGTTGAAACCAAGGAGTTCGGTAAGACTGTTTGGATACGCAGAGAGATTCGCAGCAAGGGCCCCAGAGGCGTTCTCTTCCTTGTCGAAGAAGTCCATATCTTGCCTGAGAATGAGCTTGAAGAGTTCCAGCCGGTATCCTCGGGTGACGTGTTGGACGACGACGTTGCTGAACCAGCCGATTATGGAGTAGACGAGCAAATTCCCGATCGCGACAATGAAAAACATGAGAGAATAGAAATCGCCTTGTTTGATAGCTTCCGAGCTTTGGAGCTCGAAAGCGCGAGCTATACGCGCAAATATGATGGCTTGCGCTGGGTAGGTACAGCCCCCCAAAACAGAGGCAATGAACAGCGGGAGGAATGAATGCCATAGATGGCGATACTCCCAAAAAACGATCAATATGCAACGGATCAGACTGTAGTTGATGCCATCTTTTGACGATTGGACAGTCGCTTGTTCATACGTTGATGCCGGTTTCGTTTGTGTTCTGACTAGAGTAGCCTTCTCCTCTGTTGTCTCTATGTCATTGGGATCAGTTGGCGCTTCGGATTGACCAAGGTCTTGTGCACGAACTAATCGTGCATATGCTCCACCCTTCGCAATAAGCTCATCGTGAGTACCCTGTTCAATCACCGCGCCTTCAGACATGACCGCAATGTTATCCGCATTCCGAACGGTGGAGAGCTTGTGGGCGATAACGATTGTTGTTCGGTTCTTCGATACATGATCGAGTGCTTGCTGAACTTTCAATTCCGCTCGGGGATCCAGTGCTGAGGTGGCTTCGTCTAGCAATAGAACTTTGGGATCTGAAATACAACTCCTAGCGATTGCTAGGCGCTGCTTCTGACCACCTGACAGCATCATAGCTCGTTCCCCAACTTTGGTGTCGTAGCCCTAAGTTCAGTCAGCAGGGGATTTTCGACACAAGCATAGCCAAGTGCTAGAACTGTGGCTATGCTGTACTAAGCCTGCAAGTATTACAGACGTCGACACAAGTCTGATCTAGTATTGTGGGACCACTTACTTTAGGGAGATGCTCGATGAACTCATCAGCATATGCTGCTCTGCACGCCTCTTCGACCAATATCCTTTGTTCGGCTTCAGGTAGATCGGCCTTATCCGTCCCAAATAGACCGGAAACGACATTTTCGAAAACGGTACCACTGAATAGAACGGGCTCTTGCTGCACAAGGCGAATACTGGTTCGCAGCCATGTGAGATTAAGCTCCTCAATCGAGTTCCCGTCTAGCGTGATAATGCCACTACTAGTGTTATACCATCGTTCTATGGGATATATGTTAGATCGACAGAGAGGAGGAGAAAGAGTGATATGTGACTAAAACAAGAAAATGAGTGCACTAACCTATGAGACCAATGGCAGTGCTCTTGCCAGAGCCACTCGATCCGACGATAGCTGTAGTCTTGTTCGCTGGCACGAACAGCGAGAACCCCTTCAACACAGGAACATCTGGTCGTGTAGGGTATGCAAAGTCAACATTCTTGATGTGGATTTCACCGATGCAGTGATCTGGAGACATTCCAAAGTTGCTCAAGGGATCGATTTCAGATTTACGATCGATAGTCTTGAATAACTCTTCCGCAGCTGATGCCGCCTTGGTAAGGGAGATGATCTGGGGTGCGATGGTAGTCATCGCAGTCGCTGCGACTACGACAGCCAAAATGACGGTAAAGACTTGGCCTGGCTGCGGGATCTCACCCTTTGCGTACATGCGAATACCCTGCCAGAAAGCCAATCCATATCCACTGTAAATACAGAAGAACTCGGTCGAGAACAAGACAGCGTAGTTTGGCGACTTTTTCATACCAACTTCCATCGCATCACCGAGCATGGCATCGTATTTGCGAGAAAGTAGACCGTCGAGCCAAAAAGAGTGGACAGTGCGCATGGTTGAGAACACCTCCTCTGCGAGCTGGCCCGCTTTTGCATAGATAGAAAGCATCTTGGATTCGAGCTGTTGATCAATACCAACGGAGATAGAGACGACGATAATGATGGACGGAACGATGCAGATAGTGATTAGTGTAAGTTTCCATTGCACTGCGAATGCGATGATGAAGGCAGTGACAAAGGTTGAAACCCCTTGGATAGTCAAGGTGAGTTTCTCAGCGATACCAGTGTTAACATTGTTAGTGTTCGTGGTTGCCTGTGCGGTAACGGAGCCAGCCTCTGCAGAATCGAAGTATGCGATATTCTGGCGAAGAGTATGCCGGATAAAGTCGACTCTCAAGGCTTTCGTAGTTCGAATGGCGGCTATGGAAACGAAAACCTTGATCATTTAGTTTCGCTTTGAAGGGTGTATGCGAATAAAAGCGACTCACGGAATGTATGTAGAAAGTCGCGAACTTGGCGACGAAGAGATAGATAAAATATAACCTGCAATATCGTTAGCAAGGCGAGTTCAAGATACATCACGTGACTGGCATACGTATACTTGTTCACCTCAGATCGATATTGTGCTGGGGTGATGGCTCCCGTAGCAAATCTTGTAAAAGTGGTAACAAATTTACCAAAGATAAGGTCCATAAGAGGAAGAACTGCCCCAGATGCAATAGCGGCGATGAAAGCGATGACGTTGAGCGTCCAACTCGTCCGATCGGCATACCGAAATACTCGCTGTGAAACGTCAACCGATTAAACACGACAGGATTAGGTATCTCACTCACCAGGTAGCTGTTCATGCCTTGCGAAGGCGCTTCTTGCTTCGGAACTGCATCTTCCTGAGAATTGTTCTGCGACTCTCCTGTGACTTTTCGATCTGGGGTCTGCCTGTTCTCATGAATGTCTGAACGCACCATCGTGCTAATTAATGCACTATCGCACCCTTCGACCGTTGTTGAAAGCACAGTTGGCCCTGTCGATTATGGGGCTTTGTTTCGTGGAAGGGGGATGCTGCTTGGTGGAGAGGCAGACTCCAGCCAGGCCTTTTATTGACCCGATCGGGGGCCGCAACCCTCGCGTCCCGACGGGATCATCTAGATACTCCGATGGAGTCATGAATGGAACGGTGTATAAGCTTCGCTTGCCATGATAGGGCTGATAGACGATCGGGCGAATCAGCTTGAGCGTCTCCAGCCACAACGCAGCCCTTTGTGCTGCAAAGGGAGGGGATATTGGCTAAAGGGACTCGCAGTTGTGCTAGATAGTCATGACATGTGTGACTGTCTTTGGACGTATTAGAGCCCGTTCTATACGGCGAAAAGGAGCCTCTATTTCAGCCCCAAATGGCTGAGTCATCGATATGGGGCCAAATGGAGATGTAGTGTGACGAAGATGCACTTTACACACGCCAAACTCAACATCCGACTCTGCTACAACTCGTAACCGTCACCAAAGGCTCTAGGAAAGCATCTGATTGGGCATTACAGGCCGAGATACACACTCCTTGTCTTGGCTAGTTTTATCTGAAAACTCGAACGGAGTACTCCGATCTACGTCTGGTTCGGACCCGAGCTGCCTCACATTTATGTATTTAGGTTAGAGGATTCTTATAAGTGTAGGTAGATAGAAAACATCCTTTTGTATACGGAGAAGGCGTATAGGTATTAGTATCTCCCTAGCTCTGTATCACATCCTTGCTCTACTCCTTTCCTCTCCAAGTATTGATCGCGGCATTTATACTAGTTGCTACGGTGCCGTACTGAGGATTGTCAATGCTGCATTGATATATCTAGGTCCTATTTCTCTAATAAAACATGCTTGTTTTACACTCTAGCTAGTGCCAACTTCTCTACCTCTATACCAAATTAGTCGATCTGGAGCTTCTAGAAATAAAACGGAGGCGCTAGAAAGGAACGTAATCACAGTGATATTAGATCTACTCCGTACTTGGCCTACTATAGATTGTGATCTCTTAATTAAGATTTCAGGATTATATGAAATGTCACGTGGTAATAACGACCTGCAATATAGTATGGATAAAGAACACGACACACAACCATCTATCTTGGAACTGACGCCGACGATCGACCGAGCCGCTCCTTGTACGCCACCAGTCCATTCCAACTCTAACTACTGTAGCAAATAGAGCTGAAAATGGAGATTCATATTACATGGACGAATATAGAACTGGGCTTACAGGCAGTGAGGCGGTACTGAAACGCCTACGGTTGAATGTTCGACGAGGGTGAGATATGTCTTCCTAGCATCGTCATGATAGGTCACGTGATGCTACACAAAGCTCCTACAGCGCTCCCATTTTTGACTCTTACATCTTCGCCCGACCGTTCTGCTATAGACAATGAGGCATTTCAATAGACCAATGAAAGAAGACAGCCACAGAGCTCGTCAGACACCACCTCGGCCTCTTGATTTATCTGAAATAGCCTAGCTAGTAGCGCGGTTGCCGTGTGGTCCGATGCCCTAACATGTTGCGTTTTACTTGTTTCCTGGTTCAACGTCGCGAGACGACATAAACAGAGGAACCGGCGCCGCATCGCTCGCGTCCCGTCTAAACATTGTTGGCGTCGATAGCAGGAATGGATCACAGAGATTATGATAGCAACGACGGGGCTCGGGTCCTGCGAGCGGTGAGTCTTCAGATATTCCTCCTACATATCCCATCGACGACGCGTTGGGCCGTTCCTATGGCTCCCAACAATCAGTACACCACCATTGCGACTTGACTGATCGTCAATCATAGTGTGATGCATGTCGGGCACGCAAGATCCGCTGTGACCGCGGCACCCCTTGCTCGAATTGCCGAAGCAGCAAACTAAGTAGGTGTTCTTCAGATGTCTTTTCGTCTATCCAACTACCAGAAAGTGCTAACATTCGAGCAGCATGCGTAACCAAGGCGCCGGCGTCGAAGCCCCAACGCCAGAGGGTACATATCTCAGACGAATAGTATAGCTCTTGTCCTTGCTTCTCAAATCAGTGTCTAATCCTTTATAGCGAGAAGAAGATCGACCGTATTGAGAACCGATTAGCCGGTATCGAGTAAGTGATGCCACCCTATCGGCATTCTTTTAGCATGAGTGACCGGCCACACGATATGCAATCTTGTCCCTTTGGACAAGCTCCGCTAACTTTGGTGATCAGAAACGTTTTAGAGACACTTGCAGCCAGACTAGGCAATCTCGATCTCCACATTGAGCCTTCTGATCGGAGCAGCCAGACAAAATCACTCAAGCCAAGTACTGGTCGGCCTCCCTCAGAGGCAACTCTGGCACCATTTGAAGGCGAAACAACAATCAATCGTCAGAGCGAATTCGCACGAGAGCTACTCGAAAAAGCTATTGGAAGTACCCCATCAATCGGCCAGAATGCTGAGATCAAGAATGCTTTGACTTCCTTGCAGGATATGGTCACAAGACAGGGCCAGTTTACCAATGCGATACCCCCGTGCGGATCCACGCAACCTTTTTTCAACCCTACTCTGGCTGGAATTGGTAAGTGGCCACTGCATTTATCCGTTCTATTCAGTATGACCTAGCGTGTTACACGTACTATCGACTTTCCGTAGATACACTTGTCTGACTCTGTAGATGCATCGAAACTGGATAAGCCACCGTGGGCGGCTGCGAACGAGGCTCTCGAAAAAGCTTCCATACATCCGACCATGTCCTTTTCTGTTGTCTTTCCATTTCTTACCGTGGCGAGCATGAAGGATATGTTTCAGGAGACATTCCAGCACCCGAGCGACACAAGTGTTGGACGAAGGATTTTGGTGTTTGGAGTCTTGTTCAACTTATTCCTCGAGTTCACCAACTACCCCGTGTCAGAGAATAGGTGGGTGATGACTAAAATGCACACTGTCAGAGTTTGACGCTCCTTATCGAGGTTGTTGACAAGCTCTCCGAAGTCTAAGCTGTACATCGCTGACAGATGGCCACAGAATCCACGGCTATCGCCAGTACACTCAAATGTGCAAGACACAGTTCGAGTGCGCCGTCAGTCAATTGGATCTTTATCTATCTGCAACCCATGAGAACATCCTCGCTCTCTTAATCGCCTGTGCATACGCTATCGAGATATGTAAGCCATCGCTTTGCTGGATACTCATCACAACCGCCGCTGGACTCGCTCAAAACTTGGGTTATCACCGCATACAAACCATGGTCAACGATACCGAGGAGGAACGTGCTGGGAAGATTCATGTGTTCTGGCACATTTACCTAATGGATAAAACACTTTCACTTCGACTCGGCCGTGCGTCAGTGATTCAGGATTGGGATATGAGCCTGCCATACCCTACAGTGCAAGATGTTAGCAAACTCTTTGGCGCACCCACCGAGGTGAGCGCGAAAGAAACGAGGGGGCTCATTTACTGGATCAAAGTGGCGCAAATTCACGGGAAAATATACGAGAATCTATTCAGCCCAGCAGCATTCTGCAAGTCGCGGGAAGAGAGAGCACGAGTGGCAACGGAGCTAGTGAATGCGCTTGACCATGCATGGTCAGAGCGTGAAGATACAGGTGATTTTGAGCCTGCATACATGGGAGAAGCCCATGCTGGCGTGAAGCCGATCACGAGAGTTCCGGACCCGAATACAATGGAGCTACCATCTAAGCGGAAAGGGCCAATTGTTTCATCGTCTACACCGAGGGTGCAAATGACAGCAGGTGCGCTCTATCTTGCTGACGTTACCTGTTAGATGTCTAAGCTAACGTTTCCAGCCGTGTCCGACGATGTGAGTTCATCTTCCATATCGGAATTTTCACGGTGATGTCGTACAGTGGGAGCATCATATAGTGCCATTGCCATAGCATGGAGGCGCTTCCCAAAGCTTGGATATACATGTGGACTCGTTGAAGTACCTAGGTCGCTTGAGTGTACATGCTGACTCAACTCAGATTGGAGATATCTTCTACCTTGCTGACGTCGTCATGCACTATTCCACCTGTGCATTGATCCAACGCGCCGCGAGCCCTGATAACGTGACTTTCGACCAAGAATGTCTCGAGTCCTCACGCGCAGCCCTTGTTGCCCACCAGCGCTGCCATGAGCATTTCAACATCCAGGGTAACGAGGACCTTTGGTCTGGTTATGTCCACTGGTCAATCCTCCAATCACCCTTCACCCCCTTTATCGTAATCTTCTGCAGTGAGTCAACCCATCCGTGATCTGAATCGAAACTTTAGCGAAAGCTACATGAATAAGACATTGAGATTTGCTGATTGTGAAAATTAAACTAGACGCCGTCCTCTACTGCGAAGCCAACGATCTGGCCTCCCTTTCTACCTTCGTCCACAGTCTCGAAAGCTGCCGTACAGTCTCCGAAGGTGCCGATAAATTGTACAAAATGTGCCACCTCTTTCTCTCGGTCGCCAAGCTCTACATGGAGGCAAAGACGAGAGAGGCCTCGCATGCAGCATCTGGGATGACGGGCTCTCAAACTCCAGCAAGCGACGATTTTGGCGACCCTAGGATAAATCGCCAACGATCCATCCAGACCCCAGGCAGTGATTCAGACGTCGATGTCAATGCGATGAATCAATTTGATCCGTACTTGAGCGCTCTAGGGCTGATGCCAAATTCTTCATGGACATTTGGTGGGCTCCATCAGATGGGAGCCGGAACAGTCACCGCTGGAGCAAGCCAGAATACGTTCCACCAGGGTCAGGGCTTCGACGCAGGTCTCACTACAGGTGGTGTAGGCATGGACATGGCGATGGAAGAGGGCAATCAAAACAGCTTGCAAGAGTGGTTCTCGGGATCAAGGTATTTGATATCTCTCATGGAGGAGGATATTCATATGCCGGATATGCACTTGTAAAGGCTTACGAAAAGGTCCTCGCGAGGAATGTTACAAAGAGACGAGTCCCTGTTTTTACACGACATTTGTATCTGCTTCTGTGTTGGCGTTTGTTTTTTGATTAGAGCGACTTGCGCGACGCTCCATGGTGAGGATGCAAGGCGGCTATTAGACTTTATTTAACTACCCCTGCCACGTACATGATTGAATTTCAACTTGGTTGCTTGTTATATGAAGTCTACGGAGTACATTGTACGCAGCTGGTCTGTTCCTGAATGTCAAGCTCCTCCTCGTCCCCTCCTCTCAAACCATATCTACGGACATGTTGTGATCGACATCCAACATCGCACATGCTGGCATGCTCGTTGCGTTTGTGGAATACATACCTGGTAGCCTAATCTCCGGACAACCTGC
The DNA here is from genome assembly GCA_022560085.1 of Helminthosporium solani. Lineage (NCBI taxonomy): Eukaryota > Fungi > Ascomycota > Dothideomycetes > Pleosporales > Massarinaceae > Helminthosporium > Helminthosporium solani. The sequence goes on along the minus strand of JAFISD010000237.1, from coordinate 16,308 downwards.
TGCGTGCCATGTACATATGTATAGGGCACCATCCTCCCATAATGCTACGTGCACTACGTGGAGCCATGCCACAGGTCTGCGCATGACAATGCATGATAGACAGCAGCCCTATGTATGGGCGCTCGACGCTCGCTACTTCGTACAGCCTACTGCACACTCACGTGACGCGAGCTTTCACACACGTGACACGCAAATGCGCCTTGTAAAATTTTCGCTTCACCGGATATTACAGACCGGCAGGATTGACGTTATGCATCTCGGTGGAACGATGATTACCTAAGTATGTTTACGGAGCAGATTGACCAGTGGATGCATGTGGGTATTATGTAATTAACAAATCGCCGTGGCCAGATCGATATTAGTTACAGTACTCGCCCCTCACGTGATGAGTTGGCCGATCTGTACTAGTATGCAGCCAGAGAGCGGCACAGACCCCCAAACCTGGCCTTGGCTTGTTGGCTAGTACAGCTGAGGAAAAGGCGCCCGGCTGCTGATTGGCCAGCTTCAAGCGGGGGCTGGCCAGGCGGGCACGTGCGGATTATACGATGCACTAACACACATTCGTCTTAGCCTTCCAACGCGGCTCACCCACCGTGCCACCCGTCCCCAAGGGTACACCGACAAGGTCCAGCAGATTCCCACCACCTGTTCCGCCGCTGTACAAAGACCCCGATGTTCCCGAGTTCCTGGTGGCGCACAGTCTAGGGCTTTCTTCCTCTGCCATTCGACACTTTCTTCTTCCTCTGTCCGCTGTCAGGCAGCTGGACTATCTTTTCGGTTTGATTGTCCTCATACATGAAATCGTATAACCCTCACGCAGCAAATAGAGGTGAATTCAGCCCTTGCGCATTTGCTATCCACAAGCCAAAACTTCCCCCCCCAAAAGCAACATCGCCCGCCGCCTCTCCCAAGCGACAGCTCCCTTGACGTAACACCTCCCTTGACGCGACAAGTCCCTGGCAACCATGGATCCCAACGAGCCTGAAAAGTACGGCAACTATGTGAATGAGTCCGGTAGTGGCAATTTTCAACATGGTGAAGTCCACGACAATTCCGATGAATTGAAACGTCATTTGGGAAACCGCCAGATCCAGCTGATTGCTATTGGTGGCAGCATTGGAACGGCACTGTTTGTTTCTATCGGCGGCGCTCTGAACAAAGCAGGCCCCCTCGGTATACTGCTGGCATACACCCTATACTCTTGTATTATGGGGCTGGTGAACAATTCCATGGCCGAGATGGCTACCTTTATGCCCGTCAGCGGTGGATTCGTCCGCATGGCTGGTAAATGGGTCGACGAGGCGCTCGGCTTTGCTGCCGGCTGGAACTTCTTCTTCTACGAAGCTCTTCTTATCCCCTTTGAAATCACCGCTCTCAATCTGGTTTTGAGCTTCTGGAGAGACGACATCCCTGTTTGGGCTGTATGCATTGCAGTCATTATTCTCTACGGGTAAGATTATTTCCCACCCATATCCCATTGAGCGTACTTTGTGAGAACACACCTGACAACATGCCAGTGCTTGCAACGTCCTTGCCGTCAAGGCTTATGGAGAAGCTGAATTTTGGCTTTCTGGTGGAAAGGTCATTCTCATCATCATGCTATATTGCTTTACCTTTATTACCATGGTCGGCGGCAACCCGAAGAAAGATGCGTATGGCTTCCGATATTGGCGTGAACCAGGTCCACTAGCCGAACACCTTACGACTGGTAACTTGGGCCGCTTCGAAGGCTTCCTTGGCGCTCTATGGGCTGCCTCCTTCTGCATCGTCGGTCCCGAGTACATCTCTATGGTTTCTGGAGAAGCCAAGCGCCCTCGAGTCTACATCAAGAACGCATTCAAGACTGTCTACTGGCGATTCGGTATCTTCTTCATCTTCGGCGCTCTCTGTGTTGGTGTCGTCATTCCCTCCAACGATCCGACGCTAGATGCTATTCTCAACGGCGATTCTGGTGGTAGTGGTACTGCTGCTGCTTCTCCATATGTCATCGCTATGAAGAACTTGAGCATTCCGGTCCTACCCCATCTCACCAACGCTCTCCTTGTCACAAGTATCTTCTCTGCGGGCAACACCTATACCTATTGTGCGACCCGCAGCTTGTATTCACTTGCGATCGAAGGCCGCGCCCCCAAAATCTTCCGCAAGTGCACAAAGAACGGTGTGCCCATCTACTGCTTTGCTATCACGATGGTCTTCCCCTTTCTATCCTTTCTCCAGGTTTCTTCCAGTTCCTCCAAGGCCCTCACCTGGTTGGTAGCGCTGGTTACGGCTGGTGGCTTGATCGATTTCATTGTCATGATGATTACCTATATTGCTTTCTACAAAGCATGCAAGGCTCAGAACATCGACCGCAAGACTTTGCCCTACTGTGGGTACTTTCAGCCTTACCAGACATACGTTGGCTTGGTTTTCCTTATCTGCGTTGTCTTCTGCTATGGCTACGCAGTTTTTCTGCCTGGTCACTGGACGATTGACGATTTCATGTCTTCGTATACCATGGTTGGTGTTGCGCCAATTCTATTCGTCTTCTGGAAGGTCGTCAAGAAGACCCGCGTCATCCCCTCCCACGAAGTCGATTTGGTCTGGGATGCACCGCTCATTGACGCCTACGAGGCTTCGTTCATCACGCCTCCGATTGGCTTCTGGACTGAACTGCTCCAGCTTATCGGGCTGAAACGAAATATCCCCGTTGATCTGAGGAACGTGTAAGCGTTTTTGCGGTTTGAGTTCTCATATAAAACTATATATAACTGGAGTCCAGCCCAGATATGTGACAAAAATGTACAGTAATCGGACAAGGCGGGTTCTGCCTTCGAGTGTCTGGGCGGATGTTTGGCTATAGAACGACTGAAGGAGCCTGACGAAGCATGAGGATGATCACTTCTACTTCAATATACCCACTTTTACCGTATCTCATAGTCATACTCGCCATCACATTGTTACTCGTTCCGCAACACTTCGTACTTTCACATGATAGCACCTAGCGCAAGACACCAATTATGCATAGAAAGCCCTCCGGAGAGAGGTTTTTTACAACTATGGCCTAAGATTTGCCACACTCTGGTTTCTTCCTCTCTCTCTCTCTCTGTCTCAGCCACACATCGCGACTCCCGACAGCCGCCGTCGAAACACGCGATGCAACCCAAGCAATCAAGCAATCCCGGACCTTGGCAAAAAGAAATTTTCAATTCCCCAACGCTCCACCTCCACCCCCACACCGCCACGGTTTCACAAAAAATCGTGCGCCTAAAATGTCATATTGTACGGAGTATTACTACTAGTGTAGGTACGGCAATAACAATCAATTAATGACAGCTGAGACACCCAGTCGGTGTGTAGAAACAGAGTATGGAATGTAAACTCTTCATCCAGTTGAACACATGCTGCTTCGCAACACAACACGAGCACACGAGTCACAACCGTCCACCCAACCTCCTGTACTTGTGAAATACCAATCTTCCGAGTCGACTCTACATACATGCATACGGAGGACTCCGTACTGTACTCCATCGCCCCATCGCGCATGGAAATTACTACGCCCTATGAAGCGACCGCATTCGGGAACTTTCCCAGTTGTGCAGCTAGCTAGAGGCCGTTCTACGGCGGCTATGTTGCATTCCATGCGACATTGACATTGAGCAGCTCAGCGCCAAGAATCATGGCGTAGCGTGGCTAACGTGGTTATCGCGCTGGCACAGAGGATGTTGTCGGGCGGGACGTGGGCAGTGCAGTGGGATAGGATGGGATGGGATGGGATGGGATGGGATGGCACTGATGGGATGGCGGAGGGAGAGGTGGACTCGGTATCGGGGCTCGCCTGCATACTCAACTATACCTATTATGTACCTGTACTTCGCAGTGGGGCGTCTTACTTGCATTTGTACGAATGCACGACCTTCATATCGAGTAATAGATACCGTGATGGCATAGCACCAAGGCACCAATATGTATTCGTCGAGACTCATCAATAAACGACACTGTACTCTGTACTCCGTACATACAGTCTACCTCGTCCTACGGAGAGTACTCCGTAGCAATATGTACGGAATATGTATGATGAAACCCCCCCACTCCCACATTCCGAGTCTCTAATGCGCCACCGCGATATTCCTTCGAGCGCTAGTTACTTAGTTAGGGTACATAGTCATACTCGGACCCCCCCATGTATCTAACCAAAACTCCGACGCTAGATAAATGGCTCGCTAGCCTTAGTCACTCCCAACACTGCGAATTCCATTGGCTACGGCACGATGTCCTATAGTATGTATGGGGGAGGCCCGAAAGCGGTGTGGGTGCTTGTTGTACGTAGTGTGGTAGTATTTTGTATTGTATGGGGAGAGGGGCTGTGGGGCGATACGTACATATGTATTCCGTATATGTAAGTAAGATCATCCCCCTGTGCGTCTGTGACTGCGTGCAATAGACAGCATGGAAATAATACGGAGTATTCCGTACGCCGTGGAGACATTTACCAGATGGGATTAGGGGGGTGAGATTATTCTGGTTGTAGGAGGATTTGCTGGGGTGGTGTGGAATTGGGGTTGGGGTTGGGGTTAGGCGGACGGAGCGGCGGTGGCGCGGTTGGGAACGGGTGGGGCGGAGGATGGCACTGGATGGATGGATGTGTGTTGGTTTTGGATGGATGGTGTATTGCGATGGTAGATGGGAGGAGTGATATGTTGTACTATTGTATGTACGGTCAACACCCCGGCTCGGATGCCTAGCGTCGAATGGGTGGCTCGTCTTTCAAGATGGTCTTTTACACGATAGTAAGGGACGTGCCATATATTCAACGCTAGGCATCTGAACCGGGTGTTGAATATAGAGTGGGATTTTGTTTTGTTGTTTGGCGGTGATGTTTACGGTGGGGTGGTGTTGGTATTAGCGGTGATGGGTGATGTATATGTATTATGTACTCCTTAGGTGTACCTATTACCTATTTTATGCTTCTATTGGGGCTGGTTTATTGGCTACGTACCTTTCTTTCTTACTTTTCGTTTGCTGAAAACACGTGTGAGGATTATGGAGGAATGGTTTTCGTACGTTGGGGTTGTAGGTTGGTGCGTTGGGGGTTTGGCTTTGCGCTGGGTCTCCAATCGCCCCCTATATCTCGACTAAATGACAGACCGCTGTTGATCGTAATAGTAGTGTAGTCTTGAAAGGGGTGGGCTGGTACTTGGAGAAATGGTGTGTCAGGATAGGGCAGCGGGATGCGAGGGTTTGGATTGAGTAACTTGAGTGCACCGTTCACACTGTAATTTGTGTTGTGACAAGAAATATAGGGCGGTAATTCAGCAGTGGGTTCGTATGCAAAGAATGCGAAGAATGGAATTAGTGATGACTACTAATCGAGAACCCAAATCCATCTCCCCGTATTCAATCTATTTATCCCCTAGGGATGGTATATTGAATCGTATGTACGACGTTTCCCGCCATGTTTTAAAACCCGCTAGGCCTTTTCTTTCCTCCTTTCCTCCTTTCATTCTTTTACAGTATGGGATTCTTACAGTGTTTCATTCGTGGAAAACGGGTGCATTGTGTTTAACCCATTTGCTTGAACGTGGTAATGTTGCGTTGCTTCGTCCTCCATGAAAAGTTCAATCTTGGTCGTGGATACAGGGCATTGCAAGCTCCGATTGTCCCCATGGACAAATCTCCCATGGGGTCCAGGCTTAGTACAGGTACGATGCAAGTATGGGGCTGAACTAGGTTGCACCGTTGTTTCGGGCCAGTGTGAGCGGAGAGTATTATGCCATACGGGGTGGGTCGTATTGGGGCCGAAGGGGGCCGGAAATGGAGTAGAGGTAAGCTTTCGGCTGTTGCGCTTGAGTATATACCCGTTGCTTGTTCTGACCTACGAGTCGTTGTGTAAGGAATAGTCTGATTAGTCTAGATGCGTGCTTGTTGTTGAAGGCACGGAGTCGATGTTCGGAGGCGTAGTCGGGATGTACACGGGCGACCATACTCGTGAGAGGAGCTGATAGGAGTAGAATAGGAGGGAGAAAGCGAGGTAGGTTGGGATTATCACTGTACCCAGTAGTCGGCCCCAAATCTTTTCATCCCGTTTAGCTGCTTTCCCATTTCTCTCCATTTCTTGATTACCTAGACTTGCCTTCTCTTCGGTACCATTGCGGCCCCCTAACACCCTTGCGGCCATAAAGCTGACCCTGGCAATCGCGGCGTGCCATGCTGCAATTGTCACCAGTCCTATCACCAAAGCCCATGGACTGACAGGAGTGAATTGAGAACGCGCGCGTCGGCTGATGGTCTCCCATGTTTCGTCGATGGAGAGAACGAACAGGTGCTGCGTTGATGCGAGTAGCTTGATGCTGGCGGCTAGGAATATCGCTTCAGCGACACGCATCAGCATGCGTTTTGGAGAGGAGGCCTGCGCGCGCATGGTTTTCCAGCGAGAAAGGTAGGTGTCCCAAGGAAATGGCGTTGTAGGTGTGCTGGTTGCGGGTAACAGGTCTTGCTCAGAGGAAGACACGTTGAGCGCCTGCGTATCCGGATAAGAATATGATGTGGTAACAGGGCGTCTTTGACGGACATCTTGCGAAGCCGACAACGAAATGTGATTTGGGTCTTCCATGGTAGACAGGAGTGGTGAGTTTGGAGCCAACGCCGCTATCTTCTTCTCGTGGTTGTGCGCTTCGCCCTGTCTTCCCGCCCTCTTTCGCGCTTCCTTGGGTTATTTACTCGGATAGTCTTCCGCCACGTCGTCCGTTCGTAAACTTCTGGCCAATCTTTGTTTCCAACTGTATACGGCGCTTGTTGAGGCTGTTTCTTGCTGGTCTGTCTCTTGTCGGTCCTCGTACTCCTGGACGGCCGGAAATCCGCTTCCTCGCCAAGCTCTTGTGAAATGAGACGTGTCGGGGCCGAAACTCTCCTACATACGCCGTCTTAACAATAATCGTCCCACCTCTTCTGTATCTATCCTTCAACGCCTTCGACGGTGTTTCTCTGCAGTCCACGATCCTGACGGTCAGCAGTGCAGGACATGGGTTGACGTTAGGCGTACCATACCTACAACTGGCTGAGGTTAGTCAGGCTTCCCGCCAAGACCCACGCCGCACAATGCTTCCCTTGCGCTCAGCAGTGTGTACCATTGGCAAAGTGAAGAAGTCGGCGAGTCCGATTTCGTGGCGCGATGGTTTGGTGATGCACCGCAGAGAATGTCGTTTCGGGGTTACACTCCGGTGCGGGACTGTCGAGTGATGTAGATCACGTGCTATTGGCATTGATCCAATGTAGGGGTTCAGCCAGTTATGCTTGGGCACGAGGAAGCTTTACTGTGTATAACAACAGACTAGTCAAGTGATAGGAAAAAGCAGTTTTCCGGTTACCAAGGGCGAATTATGGTCTTCGATACGAATGGTCTAGCGTACGCATCAGTCTCAGCCTTGTTATCTCTCGTGTCAACACCGACCTGTCAAGTCTTACCAATTACACCCTTTGTCTTTTCCGTTATATTCGGTGCCAGAACCTGGGTAGGCCAGCATTACGCGATTGGGATGTTATGCGTGACTCATGGAGTACATGACAACGTGACGACGGGATTGCAAGTTCGATATCAACACATTTACGATAACTTTGTATCGATACCGCCAATTATATTGTCAATATTGCCATCAACATCCACCCATATACTTTCATCTGATCCTGCACATGTATCAATCCACTCGGTGTCGACAGTATCCGGTCGTTTACCATCAACAGTGGCTCCAGACTTGGGATTTGGTGGTACGATTCCAACGCTATCGATCTCAAAAGTTGCTATTTCATCGATTCCATTAAGTAAGTTCTTGAAACCCCCGCCATCATTCTAAATTCTTGACTTTTCTGAAACCGCTTGAGCTAAAGTGTTGCCATACGATAGACTGCAGCATCTGTCCACTTAACTGGACCTGTATTATAAAAACATACGCAACGAGGCGCTTCAATAGCATCGGCGATGAACAATGAAACTCAGCCGTATCAGAAGTACGGTCATCCATAGGAACTCTGGCTGCAAGGTGCAGCATTCCACATTTCAACGTCATTCTACCCTCCATCCATCCAACGATCACGCATCTCCCACGAGCCCCCTGGCCTTCAACCACTCCCCAACCACCCCATTGACCTGCCCAAATAGAACAACATGCGAAAAGGTCCCCCCATCAAAAAAGCACACCCTATCCACCCCCTCCCTAACACCCAACTCCCCCTCCCATGCTTCGGCAGCAGGTATACTACTCGTACACACGACCAACCTCGGCGCCTTCCTCTCCCTCATAAAGCCCTTCGCCTCCTCGCTTGCCCCAATAACAGTATCAAACAACTCCACCAAGCCCTGCCCGCATCCCAAAAGCGAAACCGGATCAACACCGAGAACCCGACGCACATGGTAGACTTTAAGATGCTCCGGCGTCCACTCCGTATACATGTGGTTCTCAAAAAAATCCGCAACGAGCTCTGGTGCGCGCGAGACATCATGTCGCATTTCTTCCACCATGGCGTCCAACCCAGGCGGTGTGCCGCAATAAATGGGGTGGAAGAGGATCAAGCCTTCCACGACTTCGGGGTGTTCGACTGCAAGGATACTGGCGACGACCGTGCTCATTGAATGGGCTACGATAATCGCACTTTTGATCTGGAGATGCTGGAGGAGGGCTAGTACGTCGGCGGCGAGTGTGCGCATGGAGTACTTGGAGGCATCTGGTGTGCTGGATCGACCGTGTCCGCGGTGATCTAGGGCGATTACGGACAGGTTGAGCGAAGTGAGGAAGGGGATTTGGTGGGAGAAATCGTGGGAGTCGCAAGCCCAGCCATGGAGGAGGAGAATTGGGGGCGAGGATGGTGGTGAGGGTAGGTGTGGGGTGTGGGTTGTGTAGAAGAGGGAGACTGAGTCGTGGGTGAAGAATGGCATGGCAAAGACTATATTGCAACCGTTTCTTCTGGACTAGAATAGAGTACGGTGGGAGATGGTGGAACCTTTTTACGGATGTGAGTAATTAGGATTTCTTTTCATCGCTGCGGTTCCGTCTATACCTAGGTAGATACCCCGCACGAGTGATCAATTCATCTCACTCCACAGATACAATAATGCATGTCTTAACGTTACCCCACAATCTCACATCCAGGGGATCGGAGATCCAACATCCCTGCGTTCATCTCTCGCATGTATCCAATCGACTTATCCCACTTGAACGTAGCGTAATCCGATTCGCCTCGTCTTTCATAACATCGCAAGTTACCTTGAACAAATCTTCAGCCATTACATTCTTGCATGTTTGCGACGCTTTCAGCTCCTTCCGTGGGATGTTAGTTTTCTCGCTGCTGTATCGGTGACGTAATGAATCTTACTTCGTGGTCCATGCAAAGACTATACGCAGCAATATTGTTTCCAGTTGTTGCGAGATCGTTGCTGTGGTTTTGACCTACCCATGTTCCTATACCGATGATGATTGTGACAATGAGTGATAGGATCGTGAGTGCTATTCCAAGGTCCAAATTTGACTTCCTCGAAGAGATCGGCTTTGTGGGAATTTCATGCATGTCTGGGGTTGCTGAGGAATCCGGAAGGCTTGGCATAGTGATAGATTCGTTATGGTTTTGATCAGTTGATAGGGTAGATTTCTCGCCATTGTCCTTTGGGGTTAAATATGTTTCAGGCTTGGGGTAGAGGACGTCGGTGTCGAGCTCAGTTGGGTCGATGGTCGAGGTCTCGGACATATTGATGCTGGGGAGGTGGTGACAAAGGTTTATGGGTGTAGGAAGAATAGGTAGATGGATGAACTAGCAGTACCAACGACGCAGATCGATAGGGTAAGATGGCAGTCTTAAGGATAAGGAAATATCGACACGAAACGTGGCGCAGCATGTGCTCAGCCTTCTGCGTAAGAGATTTCGCTCAATATTCGTATTCACAGGCGAGGGCAACATGGATAATTTGTGAAACGAGTTCGGTGCGTGCATGATTCTAAAAGCGTGGTACTGATGGGAAGTTGGCATGTGGTTAAGTTTCGAAGTCGGGATCCATATGGGGATACCGGACTGGGCTCCTTGCGTGCTGTCCTATTTCACGCCCGCTTCTCGTTCTTCTTCCCATCTCAACCTCCTCCTCTTTTCTCACTTTTGCTCTGACTCTGCCCTGCCTACCCCTCCCCTCAAAATCCAAGGTCCACTCTAGTGTCAGTTCTCCCTTCTTATCCTCACTCTCTGTATCCCGGATCCACACATAGGGCTCGTTCAACACAACCACAGCCTCGAGCGTAAACGTACCCCAACCTAACCTCCTAACTTCAAAAGGAGGCTGTCGAAGGGTAACTCTTGGCGGTCGAAAGGTAGGATGCAAGTTGATGCGGACTTCTTGCACAATATCTGGCCGCGAGAGACGAACAAAAAAGGTCCAGTCATGTTTATTTGCATTCTCCGCGCCCCTTTCCGTCCGATGTCGATTTCCTATCAAAATCATCACGCCCTCTGAACCACCCTGTCCGCTCCGCTGCCCACGCTCAACTTCCTCTTCCTCGCGGCGTTCCCGATACAATTCCGGGTACTTTCCCTCCAGCATTTTTGCGAGTTCATCATCTGGCTGCGCCGAAGTATTTGTCCTACACATCGGACAGCTAGCCTCTAGGTCATATGTGGGGTCGTAGTTTGGGTCGAATTCGCGCAGGTCGAGGTCAAGCGAGGAATGGATGATGTTGGTGGTTTGATTGACATCGGCCCAGTGAGCCATGCAAGAGGCGCAGAGGATGTGTGAACAAGTTGTGCGGACTGGTGCGTAGATGAGGAGATGACACACCTGGCACATATTTGGTCAGTCTTGTCATTGCGTCGTCAATGAGTGAGCATAGGACTTACGGGGCAGACGTCATCTTCCACGACAGTCTCGTTGGGTGCCGAAGCTTCAGCCATGGAAACGTCAAAGGTGGAGGATGGAGAGTGAAACTGGTTCAAGTACCATCGATGAAGAGACTGAGGAATCCAGTGGTATTTACACCGTTCAATGACATCGCTATCGTGTTGTCTCGTCGCGTGTTGGAGGAGGCGGGGCCGGATTGGGACTCCAGGCAACAGAGCGCTCTTATCGATAAGCGTACAGCCAAAGCATGCGGAGGAGTGATCGGGATGTAGAATGCTCTGTGACTGTATAGATTGAATAGATGATTTCGAGTTTCCAGCAGTTGTTCTCATGTTGAGAGCTGGAAAAAGGCATTAATCGTCAATTTTTGCAGGTTGAGAAGGAAATACACCAATAGCTTCCCAGATCAATCACAGCATGGAACTCTTTGATATGCCAGTAAAAGTATCATACGTTTGAGGAAATCACTTGCGACCACATAGAGCTACTTATTAGTGGTGCTGTATTCTAATTGTAAAAGTCGATACACTTGGCAGCTTTTCAAGGAACTAACTCCTAGTAGGTGACTGGTTATAACATTTCTTCACCGACCAAGAATTTTCGACGTGATATAATTTTCGTCCAGCTACTTACAGGACTATCATAGAAATCTTTTAAAGATCGTTGTATTGGCGATATCGGCTTTGCAAATCGACAGAGGGTGTCTTTGACACGACAGCTAACCGTGCTTTGCACTTAACGATCTAGGGTATGGAAGACGCCAGAGACCGTAACTACTCGTTCAAAATCGCGGTTGAATACGACCGATGGAGTATCACATAAGCGGAGATGACAGAATGCTACACTAACCACGCACGCCAGTCGATGACCATGCTAGAGTTCGACGACTCATAGCCCTACGAACAAACCTTGCATGCCACTAAAGACGTCAACCCCGAACTTAATCACCTCGTCTAGAATGGTTTTTACCGGTCAGCTTTGCCGTTACCAAATATATCGTTGCCAGCAGCTTTCGATTTGGAGGCATCTTTGAATACATTAGTTTCCCTTTAGTTTGTGTTGAACCGGATTTCTTATACTTGTGATTTTATGTTTGTGATAGTGTAAGGTGTTGCTGTTTAGTAGATGGTTGCAATGAAATCCATATGCCCTTTTCTAAATTCTAGATCTTCTTACTTTGAGCAGTCCAACTCCGCCCCCATCATGCACGTAGTTTAGCGGGAGCTGACTTAGGAGCCGAGTATACACACACCAATCATCAACATGCAAGTATGACTGGCGGGGGCCAGATGTAAATTTAATTTCCTATAGTCTCCTGAAGCACCTCACATCCATTTTCCAGCCAATCCTGCAGGTTGTCTTAACACAACAACCTTCTCTTATTAGCCATCAGTCCGTCACATGACTCTATTGCTCCTTCAAAGTAGCCGCGCATTCAACAATACGACGTAGTATAAGAAGAACGGATCCTTCCTTCACCCTTCCTTCTCACTTCTGTTCTTCCGCTTCGGTGCTGCCATCCATTCGTTACATACTCTCCCTTCTTCAGTTGCACAACATCCTTTTCACTACATCACACAATCTACACAAAGCAACCATGCACGCAACCACCTTTCTCCCGCTCCTCCTTCTCACCGCGGTCAAAGTCTCCGCCTTCAACTGCGCAACCCACACCTTCACCCAATGCGCTGACGGCATAACGCACTGGTATGACCCAGACGACGGTTTGGTCTGCGACCCTCTTGACTGCGGCGGTGGTCGCGCTCCACCAAAAACAACAAATCCTTGCTGTGGAGGATACAAGGGTACGGCGTCATGCGTGAAGACGTCGTCGTATCTTTCATGCTTTGCGAAAAAGACACCATCGGTGAAAGTGACGAGTACTAGCGCCCCCAGCACGACCACTTCACGTGGAAGTGAAGGGATAGTAACTCCGACTGCTTCAGGTACTGGTACTACTTCCGGTGCGACGGGTTCCACGACAGGTTCCACGACAGGTTCCACGACGGGTTCCGCGACGGGTTCAGTGACGGGTTCAGCGACAGGAAGTAGCAGCAATACGGCACCAGCTACGGGTTCCACCAGCTCAAACGGAACTTTGACCATCTCCAGGGGAAACACCCCGACACCGAGCCCGCCGGCTATCTCAAATGCTGCCAATACCACAAACGCCGCGAATGTATTGCGATATGATTTTGTCGTTGCTATTGCTGGACTTTTCGCGGGAAATATAGGGGCCCTACTTTAAGTTATCAGTCATACGGAGGTGTCATGATGTCTGATCGTAAAATTGCCTTTTCTGTTCTTGATTCTAGTATCGATTCATGTTTACGTAGCGATGAGAATTAATCTTTAATGTCTTTGTAAATGTTGCGTTTTACTTATACTCATCCAACAAATCTTACGTCAAGTGATGTAGAATCAACTGACCATGATATTCCTACCTTTCTTCGATCGCCCTTATCCTCGCCGTGTCTTTCTTCGCACCGAATACTCTATCATGCTATCCTTCTGTTCTTAGAAATCATTGGAATCGGAAGTATTCTCAGCCACAAGCGAGCTAATGAAATCTTAAGTGTTCACTATAGATTATAATTCTGCCCGCCGGAGCTCCAGCCCAACATTGACTTCGCGAGATCGAATACGAGTAGCTTCGGTTTACTCCCTAGCTTTACCTGACTCACTCTTCCGAGTGTATAAAAGACAGAAATTATCGGACCTCACTATCTGGATCGCAGAATGACGAAGCGCAAACCATCCACGCCCACCATGGCCCGCGTGATGCTTCCGAGTATATTGACCCCATCATAAAAGGTCACCCGGATTAAGCACCACAAGAAGCCAAAGCTTGCAGAAATTTTTCGTTCCAATATCCAATGTGCCCATGAAGACAGCAAGAATGGTGAGAAAGAAGTGGAACAGATCCTTCAAGGTTATCTACTCAGTGAGCTTGCCATCATCGGTGCCTGTTCCAGGCATCGTCTTGGCGAATTCAATCACAAATCAGACCCAAACCCAATCCAAGAACTTGATGTTGACGACAATATCACGATGGACAATGTGCTCAAACTCCCTCTTCGCGCGACCGTGGACCTCACAGGCATCAAGTTAGATCTGCTAGCGCCGGTTCGCATGGCAAAAAACACCAATAGGAGACCAATTCTTTTGCGTTCAAAGGGAACTTGAATAAACAGACATAATCAAGGTCGAGACCATTACAAACTGTCCCTCGCGCCTTCACCCAAGTTACAATTCCTCACTACCCTTGTTGATATAACCATCGCCGAGATAATCTGTTTCTTCTCTAGATGGCTCCAGTCTCCCGACGTCGTCATTTGGTGTATTCGAAAGTATGGTAGAGCTTCTTGATGGTGCGGGCACTGTTTCGTCAGGGCACTACGATACCGCTGTGTTCGGACGATGGGACTTTGAACAGAGGCATCAGCAGGATTATGATATGGTACGGAGGTAGAAAAAAAAGCACATGCAAATATAAGAGACTGGTCATACAGTGGGACGAAGGGCGACGGGCACTAGATGCGATGCGATCAGAAGATTCCTGTGGAAGAGGGCGATAATAGGTGCTAAGTTACTTTTCAAACAACGAGAATAAGCGATAATAGAATAGAAAATGGAAGGCATACACACTAGGCCTAGACACCGACAATATATTCATATAGCACATTGGTAAATATTTAACTGCGAATTAATGGTCATACTTGTATTCAGCCTCTATCGTAATGAAAGAAGCACCGGAGCTGGATCGGGCGATTAAAGCGCCCAAACCCTTCATTCAAACAGTTGCTGGCATGCTCTAGAGAAAAAACCCCTAGGGAGTATGCTTTTGGAAACAATTTCCTAGAAAAAGATTACCCGATGGTGGAAAGCAGACGATGGCCAGATTTGCCACGCCCAAGCTGCCTGGGAATCTGCAGCAATCTGCAGGTTTCGAATCTCACTCACTGTCCACACCTTCGCGTTCTTCACATCATCATTTGTACCAATATAGCCCAAAATCTGCAACTCTCCTCCCAATGAAGGCGATTGGAATAGTGGCGGGATCCAAAAGTTTCCGTACCATTCGTTCGGTTCCATGGTGGAAGGGCAATCATGTGCGGACCGATACACCCACATAAGGCTGTCTGGGGGCATTGCGTTCCTAATATTACTAGCGAGCTTGTGGAGATAGAAGAGGATTGACGCAGACTTCTTAACAAAAGGGATGATGATACCTATGGCAGCGATGGCCTTCTCATTGTTCTTTCGCCGTAGGCGGCTAAGATGAATCTGATTCTTTCCGATGGAGTCACGCATGCGCTCGAGGCTCATCTCGTCGGAGACGTCGACATTTGCAATGAGTTCCTGCATACGACAAACAATTTCTCTAGTAATCGTGGCAGCTAACTTGACGCTTGCATTGAAGGTTGTCGGCACAAGCTTGATGCCCTGAGATGCCACCCAGTTTTGCATAGTACGATGAATGATGACTGACGCTTCAGCGTGGATTTGACGGCATGTTGCAAGTATAGCTGTAGGCGTAGAGTGGGTAACTAAACCTATGCTTGCTGGCTTGGAAACAATCTTAGAGGTTTCACATAATACCATTGCGTCGATAACTCCTGTACCAGCGTCGATGGTTGTGTACTCGCTGGTGCGCGGAAGTCGCTCGTAGATCATCAGGCGTATATCTTTAGGAAGGTCGAGGAAGTGGAAGAACTGTGCGCCGTCTGATATCGTGGATTTCATTTGGAGCTTTCTTAATGCGTAGGTATACTGTGATATGTCGTCGGGTGGTATGTCGGTGGTTGAGAGTCGATGTAGGTGATCAATTGTGAATTTGCCAAGTGTAATCAAATTTGTTGATGGAGACTTAGAGCACAGCATGGCTCAGCGTGTTGTAGTGAAAAAATCCAGCTTCACCAGTCACGTGTTCATCATAGAACCGCGCCAAGAACGTGAATGCTAACCATCTAACTAGCGTCTTGGCGAATAACGCTCGCTTGCTGAGCACCTGAGGTGCTGAGGTAAGGTGCCCGTGCGCGTAACGCCCCCCGTCGCGTAACGCCCACCGTCGCGTAACGCCCACCAACACTGAAACACCAATATTTTCAACACAACATAACTCTACTAATATAAGCTAGATTAAGGAAGTAATTATAGTAGTAAAATCTATAGACCTAGGAGAATATTTTATATATAAAGAAGTAGCTAATTACTTTAGTATTAATTAAACTACGCTAGGCTAGAGGTGTAGGGTAATTTAATTATTATAGATTACTAAGTTAATTAATTAATAAATGCTTAACCTATAATAGAAGTAGAAGCTTATATAGTATATTATAAGGCTTATAAAGTATTATTTACTACCTATAAGAAAGATAGTATAGAATTTTATATTAGCTATAGCTAAAGAGCTAGTAAGTAAGAGCTAGGTTAGTTACTTTATTAACTAATATAAA
>JAFISD010000236.1:0-45837 GCA_022560085.1 Helminthosporium solani | reverse complement strand
CCACCTTCCTAAAACCTATCATCATCCCGGCTATGTTATACTAGTAAGCTACATCCTACCGTCTCTCCCTCCCCCCCCCCCCCCCCCCCCCCAAAACCCCACCCCCCCCCCCCCCCCCCCCCCTGCCACAACCTCAATTCACGCCCCAACTCCCGCATCATACGTTTCGCATACCCATTCCCCCGAAGCTCAGCAGGGCAAAACACGCTCGCGATCCCATGGATAATGCCTTCTGTGATGCCGCCGTTCGCATCGGCTGTTAGCGCGCGCTTGCGGAAGGTCTCGCAGGAGCTGAGGATGCGTCGGGCGTGGTTGGGGTGGTGCGGGGTTTCGGTGAGGATCCAGGGGGTCATTTGGGAGGCGCGGGCTAGGGGGATGGTGGTCATGTGGTGGGATTCTTGGAGGTGTAGGGGGAGGGGTAGGGCGTCAGACCAGGTGGGGAATGTGCTTGTCCAGATTTTTAGGCACTCTGATGGGGTGGGGTGGGAGAGTGTGAGGTGGGGAGAGTCGGATGAGGGTAGGGGTTGGGGTTTTTCTTTGGTCTCGTTTGGAGGCATGGTTGGTCATGTGTATAGTTTTGGGAGGGTGGTTTGGGGTTGAGGTGTGGGATGGATTGTGTTGGAGGGGGCTGGTGTTTTTAGACTTTTTCAACTTCGGTCTTTGGGCGGAGATGCAGGTTGGAAAGGAGTTGGAAGGACTGGGTTTTTATATGTTACTCTTTGCGGGTCTTGGGTTTTGGAAAGATGCTGGTGGTCATTCCTGAGGTTATCTGTTACATTGTAAGGCTAATCCGTATTTAGTTTAGCAGGATATCGCAAGACAACTACCTACAAAGTAAGTATCGCATTCCCCCGAGAAACAAACGATGATATATTCACAAGCATACTTCAATGCCATCTAAAATTTGTTAGAAGCAATGAGAAGTATTCAGAGCACATCCATGCCAAAGAACGTGCAACTACATAATGTTGCTGTCGAATAATTGGTGACACATAACTCTACTCCCCCACACACGCGAGAAGAACAAAACAAAGGAAAGAAGGAGCACAAAAAAAGGGAGGAGAAATAAAAGAAGGAATATAACTTTCTATAAACTACAAAACAAACCAAACAAAGCAAATAAGTAAGCAACCCAACAACCTCTATCAACACGCCTCCCTCCCCACCCCGTCATCAACCATTAGAACTCCATACCAGATACAAAATTTTCAAAATCTTCAAAACAAGACTCCTTTTTGTGCTCAATTCACCGCTTAAGATTCTTCTGCTTCTCCGCATCTCGAACCAAAACCTCCCTAACAAGTAGCCCCTTTCTCCTCCGCACCCCATCGACATAACGCCTAGCAACATTCTCCCTATCTGCCAACTCGCCCAAATCCTCCAGCTCATCCTCGGTAAACGGAACCCAAAACGGATCCTGATCCAGCATCTCAAAGCCCGCGAATCGTAGCTGTGGGCTGGCACTTCCGCTGGAGCGCTTGCGGATCTCGTCGCTGAAACCGAAGGATTCAGCCACGGGGAGGAGAGCGTTGATGGTGAAAGTCTGGTTGCCTGTTGTTGAAGCTGAGGATGTGGATGACAGTGTTTCTGAGAGGATTTGGCCGCGGCGACGGGTGAGGACTGCGTAGACGCGGCCCAGAACATCGGTGGAGGCTTGGATTTCGCATGTGTACATTGCGAGGAGGATACGAGGGGACCAGTCGAGGAAGCCTTGGTGAATTGATGAACGGACGGTCTTTATGACTTCGCCGGTTAGACGGCCCATGCGGTCTGGTGCAGATTCTTCGGTTGATGGTATGGAAACGGTGACTTCTTCGAGGAAGACAGCAACACCTTGGACGGGCTCAGCGCAGCAGGGTCCTTGGGCCATTGCAAGTTGGAAGGCATAGGTTATCTTGTTGGTGAAGGTATGGGCGGATATAGCATGAGAGGATGCTTCTTCAGCGTGTTCCGCATCTGGAGAGCTCTTTTGTAGTCTGTGAGTGATGTCAGAAAAAGTTGGTTGTGAATCTGAGGGAGGAAACGTACACTTTTCCACAAATTCCGTCTTTCGTGACATCGACGAGAATATTGGGGCCTATGCGTCGAGGTCCAAACGATGTGATTTTGTCAATGACATCGGTCCAAATTTCGCGTTGACCCTTGGCCTCTTTGAAGGCGGCCTCTAACTGTTTTTTAAAGTCGTTTAGACTCAGTGAATGCCCAATCTCCTGTTCTTCGACTTCTTCAATGCCATCTTGCTCAGAGTCTGATGAGCTATCGTCGCCTTGCTTCCGTCGATTCTCCTCAGCACTCTTTTCCGCATACAGGCGCTTGATCGCACCCGAGTTCTTGGAAAGGAAACTAGTAACAGTCGCTGGTAGCGGTCGCACACGAAGTCTTACAGACACTTGCTTGTTTGCAGTGGTGCCGATGACGGTTCCTCGAGGTAGTTCGGGATTCTTGGGAGGGTTCATCTCCTCCGCGGCGACTATAGACTCACGGTATGGAACGATAGGCTCGCCAGCCTGAATCTCGCATTTGGCAAACCGCTCTCTCAGGTCTTTCAGACACCGCTCAAGATGCAGTTCACCGGCAGTCAGAATTACATGCTCTCCACTTGGCAACACCTCATACTCAGCGCAAGCATCGCTTTGAACAAGCATCTTGAGACCGTTGATCATCTTTTCAAGGTCGTAGGGGTTCTCCGGCTCTAACGCGACACGGACAATTGGGTTTGTGCCCATGTTGATACCAGCCAAGTTGACTGACCCAGGGAGTTGTGAGCACAGGGTTCCCGATTTTAGCACATGTCCTGCCAGGCCACCGATTCCAAACACTACTCCGGCTGGAACCGAGCCTAGTGATTCCAGTCCTCGACCCATCATCAGATACAAAGCAGTGATTTTGACTTTTTGTGGCTCCGGAGCAGCATTCGGATTGGCAGGTGTAAACTTTGGACCCAGGACGTAGACTTCATCGCCAACACTGAGTGTACCCGAGTAGATTCGCGCGAAGCCGATGAGGTGCTCTTCCTCTTCTTCCGTCTCTTCGACCTCTTGAGGAGTCTCAGTTTCGCCGATAGCGGTTGAATCTAGCGATAGAGCAATAGACTGAACATCAGTCTCGCCATTGGCGTTGGCCTGCTGTCGCGCTATCTCTGCACGCTTCTTCCGGCCGAGCTCGCGTGCTTCCTCAGGACTTAGTGTTCCGCCCCTACGCTTGTTTTGTGGCAATTCGCTTTCTGGGATAGCGACCATTTTACTAACGTAGGCTACAACAGGCGCATCTTTTGACGTCTTGGATTCTGACATGGCTGCTCGGATCTCCGGACTGACATCATCAGCACCAGGGGAGTTGTCTATTAGCTCAGGTATGCGTTCAGCTTGTGCTTTGGGTGGGGATGGAAGGTACTCGATAACAGATACAAGCAGGGCTGTGGACAACGGGAGCCATGAGGCAAAAAGCGTGGTTAGTAGAGCTCGAGGGTCGCGCGATCGGAGGATGTGGTTTGGGATGGTCAGGTTGAGTGACTTGGTGATTTTCTCTACCCTGGTGGGATCTCTGTAATGCAATGTATGAGTATACTACTATAATATATACAAGGCAAAAATGCACGGAAAGGGGATGCACGCACCCCTTCCCATTGTTACCGCCCGCAGTGGCCTCATAGACGGCCCATATGTTGTCGAGGACTAGCTGCACGAACATGGGCTTCAAATGGCGCCCCTTGAGATGTTTTGACGAGAGAACGCGCTTGGTCTTGGGATCGAGATAAAAGTCGCCCCACAATACCTTCTCTAGAATGGAACGCTTTATGCCGAGCTTGCGCTCGTATAAGCCTGCAAATTGCTTCACGGTGAAGGCCCATCCATCGATGGCACTGCTGAAGATGACGTTGTTCTTCTCTGGGGCAAAATAGATGTCCTCATCGTCTTTCTCTTCGTACTCGACGGGGGTGTTTGCAGTATCAATGGTATTGCCAGCTTCGGCGATGGAAGAGGAAGAGGTGGCATTTGCCTTTTCCTCGGCAGCGGCATTCAACCTCTCCTCGATCTTTTCGCGCCACCGCAGGTCGTCTTCCATGCGCTCACCTTGGTAGAAGCTACCCATGACGGCGTTTACTTGCTCGAGCAGCTTACTCAGATGCGTGTAGGCTTCGGCGGGACTCATCTTTAGTTCTGTGATCAGTCTGTCCATTTTGTTAATGACGAGCAAAGGCTTGAGTTTTTCTATCCACGTCTGGCGGAGCACAGTGACGGTCTGACTACACACGCCCTCGACGGCGTCTACAAGAACTACAGCGCCGTCGCATAAGCGGGAGGCGGTCGAGACTTCGTAGCTGAAGTCAATGTGGCCGGGCGAGTCTATCAGATTGATTAGATGCTCCTGGGGTTCGGGCGGGGCCTCAGGTGAGGAGCGTCGCAGTAGGGAAAAGTAGAGCGATATGGCAGACGACTCCATGGTGATGCCGCGCAACTGCTCGTCTGGCCGCGAATCAAGATAGCGAATCTTGCCCGCCAACTTGGGGGATATGATGCCATTGGTGGCGATGAGGGCGTCTGTGAGCGACGTTTTGCCGTGATCCTACCCGGGTCAGCAGAGGACACACTTCCGAGGAGAGGACGCGGCGGGCACGTACGACATGGGCAAGAATGCAGATCTGCGCAGTGTTAGCTAACTTTCATCCAATATGAGACTGCGGGGCGGGTGCGAAGTACATTTCTGATGCCCTCAGCGGCCTGCTGGAGCTCGACCAGCTTCTCCGGGGCGACAACCGGCATCCTGAGGCTTCCTGCGGGCGTCTCGTCTCGAATTAGAGCCTCTTACGAGGTCTGGAGGGTCGGAGGGTCTCAAGGATCCAGAGCGACGATGTGACGTGCGGGAACGGTGGAGAGAGCCTGTTACGCCGATCAAGAAGCAGAGTTTGATACACAGGACTGGGGTGTTTCAGAGAACAAGTATACAAGTCCACAAGGGATGGACAATAAGCCTTTGTAGCTGTCGAACAAGGGCGTTTGCTGAGGTGTGGGACGAATAATAAGAATTTCATCCAGATCCAAAGTTCGGAAAACCCCACCACAGTCACGTAATCAGTGAGTCGTGAGACGAAAGACGTCAGTAGACGGAATGTCCCTCCCCACACAGCCTATAGATAGCTGTCTAGTAGATACTTGGTAGTCTATATAGAGTAAAACACAAGGACTGGTTGGACCGGTCTAATACACCAATCGATTCATTATTATGTGGACGTTGTCCAACGCTGCATCTGGTCCGCGCCACCGCCCTGTGCCGGTGGATAGAAATAGACATATTGTAGATGTGACAGACGCGATGGGATACAACAGATCCGATGTGATGGATTTGACATCTAGACCTTCCGACATCCGTCATAGATACTATCTAGATATCTACTAATAATCCAACGTGCAACTTTTCCTGATACAGTTCCCTGCGCATGCTGCCACTTTTGTTCATGCAAGACAAAACCCCCCCTGCCTGTCGCCTATGTTGTAGATGCACTGCGGCCGATCGGCCTGCCAGGCCCATATTCCTAGATATTCATAATAACAACATGTTAATGTGACCACTCCCCTCTTCCCCCCATTCCAGCCTTGCGTATAATTCACCTTTGCATTCACTTCGCACATTCGCTTGTTCACTTGCATGCCGCTCACCCAATCGCAACCATGGCGGCTACCGTGGCAGCGCATCCTCAGCAAACACCCTCCAAACCAAGCGCAATCCGCCCGACTACCATGGAGATCCAGCCGCCGGTTCACTCGTCGCGTATCGAATCCATAAAGGCATACAAGAATGGCCTGGACATGATGTCGCCCGTCAACCAGAACGGCAGCTTCGAGTTCGATCGCGTCCTCAAGAGCGGCACCGTCGTCAAGCGCACCCGCAAGACCAAGCAATGGAAATCCGTCTGCCTCGTCCTGCGTCCGAATCTCCTCTCCATCTACCGCGGCAAAGACGAGACCAAGCTGCGACACCAGATTAGCCTCTCCGACCTGACCGCCGTGGCTCGCCAGCGCGACTCCAAGAAGAAGAAGGCCCACGTCTTTGCCATCTTCTCGCCCGCCCGCAACTACCACTTTGCCGCACCGACTGAAAAGGACGCACAAGGCTGGGTGGATCTGATACGGGCAGAGGCCCGCATAGACGAGGGCGAGGAAGAGGTGACGCTCACGAGCAGCCCGCCCCCCGGCAAGACGACATTTGCACCGCTCGACCGTGCAACAAAGAGGGAACGTATCGGATCAAGCTCGTCGGAAGCAGAGCGCCGGCCCTCGAGCTCAATAGCCCCCGAGAACATGCACAGCGCCCGACGGCCATCGCACACCTTGAATTACTCTGGCAACGACTACGGCTCCTTTTCCGACTTCTCAGACACAGGCGGTCCTCTGCACGCCGCAGTCCAGGCCTCCTCGGTGACATCCCTCCCACGCACGTCCACCCAGATACCAAATACGAGCCAACAAAGCAACATCGGCACCACGCCCGGCGACGACCGCGTCATCTACCATGGCTGGCTGTGGGTGCTCAAATCCAAGGGAGGTGTGCGCCAATGGAAAAAGGTCTGGGTGGTATTACGGCCCAGAGCGCTCGGCCTCTACAAAAACGGCCAAGAATATTCGGCCAACCTCATCATCCCTTTCCAAAGCATCATCGACGCCGTCGACATTGATGCCGCCTCGAAAAGCAAACAACACTGCATGCAAGTCATCTCAGAGGACAAGAACCTACGCTTCTGCGCGCCCGACGAAGAAGCGCTAGCGAAATGGCTCGGTGCCTTTAAGAGCTTGCTGGTCAAGAGGAAGGAAGCGAAGCACCAGCGCACACTCAAGGCCGCAAATGACGCAGGGACCACGAAGCCCGCCAAACCTGCCACGGCCACGACCACCACTACAACCACAACGACAACGGCGACTCCTGCTGTCACCGCTACACCAGCAACAGCCCCAAAGACAACCCCTGCGTAGCCAAACATTCACACCGCCAAACAATCGGCCACGTCGTGAGGCATGCCACCCACCCAAATCCTCGCCTATCGTATCGACCATCAAAAAAATATACTCGCCATCAACCCACCACACACCCATGAACCCTGTCCAACTCCCCTCTTTTCCTTTGTTTCACCAACAATGGCCACATCACACCATCCCGTCCCTCTCTCCTTTCCTGTCCTCCCTCTTCAGTACATTTTCACCCTCCAAACTTCCTAGTCGAGTCGAGTCGAGTCCTTCAGCGAGTTTCTTAGCCTGCTTCATCTTCATTTTCATCTTCATCTTCATCTTCACTTAACGATTCACGATTCCACGACGGATTACTTTTGCTCGGTTGCAGCTAGCTGGGCTACTTTGATCATGGGGCGGATTGGTGTGTTTGAACTTCGTAGCTGGCGTCTGTCCGTGCGTGGACGGGGAGGACGACGATTGAAGCGATGGGGTCTGATGGATATGTAGTGTGGAATACGAAACGACTGATTAAAGGCGGATCGGGAGGGCGTTGGGTGTGTGGGTGAGTGGGTGGTGAGTGTACATGAAAGGATCCTCCTTCTCCTCCTTCTCCTTCCCCTTCCCCTCCTTCCCCTTCTCTTTCCTTATAGTAAACGACCAATACAATCTAGGTACCTAATCCATATATACCCAAGTACCTAAGCAGTTAACTACCATAACCATCCATTACAAATTCCTTCAAATATTCCCATTATTCTCTATTAACACACCTTGCATCAACCCCAGGCCCAACCCCCAAGTGATGAAAGAACCATACCAATCTAAACAAGCATATACACTCCACCCCTTCAAGCCCGCCTTCCCCCACCACCCCCATAGGCTCTCCTCCCCCTCCTCCCACCCTCCTCCCTCCTCTCCCGCCCCTCCCTCTTCTCCCTCCCCTCCATCTCCCTCAAAGCACGCGTATGCTCCAGCAAAACCTGCAGCTCCGACTCATCAAGCCCCTTCTTCAATATAATATAGTTTTTATCCTTGGGGTCCGGTTCCCAAGGGAGCGCGAAATGCGCAAGCGTCTCGGGCGCAATGTGCTTGCAGTGGATGCGAACAAAGGTAGGGCGAGTAGCTGGCGGAGGCGGGAGGGTGGCTTTGTAGCGGCCGGGTGTGTAGCTGGGGTATGGGTATGAAGTATAATCTCCTGTGCGCGGGTGTACTTTTGGTGGCGGGATGTATGTTTTCGGGGCGGTGGCGTATGTTGTTGTGTTATTGTATCGTCTAGTTTGACGGACAAGGCTGTCGTCGAGTGGGATTTCATCCGTGTATGTGGTGGTTTCGAGCGTGGAACGTAGTTGGGGATGTTTTAGTGTGTGGTAGGGATCTGACCAGTCTAGTTGGGGAGAGGCGTATTCTGCTTCGTCGGCTAGGCTTTTGTAGTCTGTTGCTGTTGTTGTTGAGCTTGCGGAATCGGATGTTGATTTTGCTACTTTTTTTCGTTGGGCGACGGATATACCGCGTGCCGATGTTCTTCGGTTTTGCTTGCCTGTCAAGGTGCGGTAGATATCTTCTAGGCGGTCGCGGAGCTCGTCGCCGTTATAGGCAACGAAGAGAATTGTGACCATGACTATGAAGGTGAGTGGTAGGGCAATTTCCCAGAATAGACTCTGCGTGTTTTCCATGTCGCGGATGTCACTCGTGTTCATGCCTAGGAATGATGTGACGAATGATAGGGGCAGGAAAATGATTGTCACGACGGTGAAGACGAGGATGGCCTTTCCATGGTCTTCTTCGTTGATCTCGGCGCTCTGTTTCGTGCTCTCTGAAAGAGGGCCACAGCGGCGTATTTGATCGATGTATTCTTCACCAGTAAGAGCAAGATTCTCGAGACACGAGGTGAGGACTAGGCGCTCATAGGGGTACATGAATTGACGGGAGGGGATTTCTGCTGGGTAGGTCGCTGAATCGAGAACGGCCATATAGCTTGAGATAAGTTGGATTTGCCAGTTGTTGATGGTAGAGAGGATCGTTAGTTCTTCTTGGAGCAGATTGATGGAGCGAAGGAGACGTTTCCCTGGGCGGTGGTTGACTTGGAATTGCTGCGATGGATTAGCGTGGGCTCAGACGAGATTTTGTAGCTGGCCGCTACTCACTAGAGTCGAAAGATATTCTCTGTACATGTCGGAGATGGACATGCTTCTCTCTAATGGCTTAACAATCAGCCGTCTCATAAGCCAACTACAAATATACTCGGGGCTCAGTGACATTCTCTTTCCTATATTTGTGGGAGAAGACGAGCGTGCCATGTCACACAAATTCTCTCTGGCCTGCATCAGTGGAGTGTCGACCTCATCGCCTAGGCGGCTGAGAACGGGAAGATTGTTCGGTAGGAAATTAATAGCCCTATCGTCTAACATCAGCTCAATCCTGTGGTCGATCCTGTAGTACTTTTCTATAAGGCGCAGCCCAGATTCAATGGCCAAGAACAAGGCGACTAGCCGACGAAAGGTCTCAAGTAGCTTGCGCGGGAAGGTATAGAGATCTGCTAAACCACCTGTATCGTCTCTCACGCCATCAGCAAGTTCTTGTAACTGATCGCGGAAATGGCGTGCTATAGTGATGGAGTGGTCAAGGGTTGCGAGAATTGAGAACATTGCTCTCTCAGTAACAAATTGATCTCTATTAATGATCCAGTCCCTTAGTTTCGCATCGTTTTGTGGAGAGCTGGTCTCCAAGGAGGTTTGATCGCCATTGAAATGGAGGGTCCGCAGATGCTCCAATGCGGCGTTTGGATTTGTGAAGATCGCCCGTCTGCATTTCTCACAGTCCTTGATTGAAAAGACTAAGCTCTCCTCGGCGGCCGGAGTAGGAACGCCTTTTTTCTTTTTAGGCTTGCGAATCTGCCAGCTGCATTCTCCAGTCATCGGCGGCTTCCAATTCGGATCCGTATATTCCTTGGGATCGTCCGGGCACGTATCCACGTTGCACATCCTTTCTACAATGTCTGCAATACTGGCGACGGTGCCCCATACTTTGCGCAACAACGCACTTTTATCAACGTCGGAAACAAAGAGCTTCAATGTTCCGAAGATGGTGTCGGCTAACTCATTTACTTTGCTTGGCAACTCTGAGGAACTTTTCTCAATGATAGCCTGATGGAATGACTGATGCGAGGCTCCTGTAGATGGAGGGTTTCCCCTAGGTTTTGATCGTTGCATCAGTTTAACCTTCTCCATAGCATCCTTGGCAAGGGCTTCGCTCATTTCCAATCCTTCGCCATTCATCGCTTTCTCCACAATCTCCAAAGAGCGAATCGAGCGTTTGGCATGGTCTCTCAGGATTCCATCTTGACTGTCGTCTTCATCTGTTTTCTCAGATTTCGGCCAGTGGAAGAATGGAGGCACAGAAGTTCTGTAGAATAACGATGGATCCGACGATTGGCAATCATCCGGAAAGATCTCGGCATCTACGTCGGGAGTCTTAGGATTGGGACTCACGTGAAGGTCGATGAAGATGAGGTTTCTTTGATTGATGATGCATAACCAACTTTTCGGAGTGACTCTTTTGAATCCGTTCGAGGTCCTATAATATAATTTTAGGCTTCTGAAGCGTCGACTGCCATCCAAAGAGTCTAGCTCCTGCAGTTTGCGCTCCATCTCGAAGTAGGTTCTGCATTCGTCCAGTCCATACAGTAGGGTACGTTGATCCCAGTCTGTGAGACGGACGTTGGTCAACTTGTTGCTCTGCGCGCTGTTACCGAGTTGCTTCAAATCCTCTGCAACGACCTCGATAGATTTGACAAGTTCGCTAGAAAGCGGTTGATGTCCACAGGTCACTATAATGTCTGAACCAATGTTCATCATCCACATGGAGGGTACGTGAACCAAGCTACCCTTTTGTCCGTTGCCGAATTTTCGATAGGCTTGTTCTTCGTCCCTGTCCCGGACTGGTTCATATGGGTAGTAAGACTGCATAAGAGTCCGTGCAGGATGTAAGTGTTCATTGCGTGTTGTCGCAGTCATCACTGACTTTTTAATGTTGAAGTAGGGTATACAGGAAAAGATGGCAGATTGGGCATCGGGGTCTGCAGGACTGTCTCCACGTAATACCGTTCCTGGTTCGACAAACATCCCACCCAAGTATGCTTTGAGCTTCTCTTTTTCAACTTTCTTCAGAGTGCCTCGGACCACCTTTTGCAGGCGCTCGGGCAGTCCTGGAACAGTTGAGCAGGTGATCTTGAACTGATCCCAGTCCAGCATATCTGCATGGATGTGATACCATCGCAGCCCAACACTGGGGGACAATACAGTATTCTCAGGTCCGGGGAGGATGTGTATTTGGATCATCGCCCGCCCTTCCGATTCCACATTAATGGTCTTGGTAATTCTGAGGTTCTCATTATTTTTGTCGCGTGTAGTAGAACTCGTAGCTGGAATAGGAGACAGGCCATGCCACAGATTAACCGTAAAAGCGATTCTGTTCCCTTCCTGGTCAATTGCTGGAAGAATATCACGAGGAGGTTGGGGATACGGAGGTATTTCTGATTCTTCCTCAGACTCGTCCGTGTCATCATCTGCCAACATCCTTTCATTCGCATCAACATCGACCTCGGTTTCGTATCTCTCTATTGGAGGCGAAGGCGGAGGCGGAGGCGAGGGCGAAGGCCAACGAGAAATAGAGCGACTTCGTCTCCGAATTGGGATAGGTTCAGGACTTTCAAAATGCCACAAGGAAATCTTGACACTATCGCCAGGCTGGATCGCAGAGGTCCATACCGAGGGTAAAATTACGACGTCATCACGGGTTTTGAGGACGTCGAATTTGTTTTCCCGGATGGCTATCAGATGTTCTCCGGAGCCATTGCGCTCGTAAATATCCGCCACAAACGCGTGGAATTGCTGTTGAAAGTAATCAGGCGTGAATGCAAAGTGATGGTCAAAGTACCCACTGTCCAGTCTTTGCCTAGAACCCAGGGTAGCATGTATTCTTTGTGAGCGCGTCCACCAGGCACTACATGATCTTGATATGCGTGATCACGCACATAGATGGGGCTGGTGTTATGTTCTGAGCTCTCACCAGCTCTGTCGGGTGAACCTCCTCCCCGAGACGTAACATCTGTCTCTGTCCGCGCCATTCAATATCCACGAAGAAAGTGGGAAATCCAAAGGAAATGAAGAACGCATGTTGACGGACCTGACGCGTCGAAGTGTAATGGTGGTGGAAAGCTCGGGCGTGCGTCGGCCCCCACACCGCAGGTCAGCTTTCATCAACTAGTCACATGTCTGTAGCTTTCACCCGACTTGCATGATTCAGTGGGATGAGCGTGTTTGGTTGTATGTAACTGATTCAACGCCTCTTCATGTCCTCTGCTAGTTTTCATATCGATTCGTCAGTCTTCACTTTCTTCATGCGTGCTTTCATCCACCAAGGCAAGGTCCACGTGACCTCCTCGCCGTAGCCTGTCTCTGTTGTCTTATTACACCATTTCTCTTCATGAAAAAAACGATGCAACTCTTGTCGTCCCAGCGATGATGTCTTATTCCTGGCACAGTTTTCCTTTTCATCTTTGTGATGTTGTTATCCACTGGTGGTTTGACTTGTTATCAGCCCATCTCCAACCTCCCGAAGGCTCAACACATCAAAACCCAGAGCGTTGTCGCGGAATTGACCACTCACAACCCCAAGACGAAGTTGTTCCTTGAACGATGTCCCTCCCTCCCGATTTCCATCTACTTGCAAGCATCCGAGTGTGTTTTTGACAGCACTAGTGTAGAGTTTGTTGTTAGACTACAACCCAATTTCAGTGTCCATATCGGATCGTTGCAGAGGTATTTTGAAGCCCCCATGGCCCCTCAACAACTACAAGTTGGCGCCCTACTAGACACGTGTTATGAGAAGACAGCAAGGTCGGTCCTGTTGCAGGCTGGGATGACACGCCACAGTATCACGAGTGACTTTTGGTGGGAGAAGCAAAGCGGGCGCAGATCTACAGGCAGCACGGGCCACGCCATCCTTTGCAGCGGTGGCGTCGAATTACTTTGTATGATTATTGCCTGCAGCCGTGGAAATCATCTTAGGCGGAAAACGTGACTGCCTGATCGCGCGTCTCAGTGTCTTGTGGTCTGCTGTTCGTCAGTCGTGCTCTTCTAAGGTAGGCTGCCTGCGACTGTCTACTAGTACATACAGCCTTCTTCCCCCCTCGTCTTCCCACTCCGTTACGCAAGCTTCACTCATCCTTTGAACGACTGCAAACGTATGGCCACGCGCACATCTTCATACTCGCCCACATCTACATCCACATCCACATCCACATCCACACCCACTCCCACTCCCACATTCCCCCGAGCAAGTCCCCCGACATGTTCACCATCAAACCGCCCAAGATCAAGACGCGAACCGTCAGCCAACCCATCAAACCGACCCCGGCACCCGCCACCAAGCCTGCACCCGCTTCTGCATCAAACGGCCAGCGGAAACCCGCACCCCCGACGAACCGCTTCAGTCTCACGCCGGCAGCAAAGACACGAACCGTCTCCTCGACCACGCGAATAGAGAGCTCGCGGCATAGTTTGTCGGTGTCGCGTGTGCAGAAAAAGCGCAAAGTCAGCCCGAGCACCCCCCAGTGGGCCTCGAGCAGCGACGAGTCCAGTGATGACGAGGACCTGCTCAGCGTGCGGAAGAGGCAGAAGATGAGTAGCAGCATCGAGCCCATAAGCATGAACAGATGCCTGGAGCCAGACCTCAAGCGGCGCATACGAATCTTCGAAAAGGGCGAAATGATCGCGAAGCCACAACCTGCAAATGGCGCTCCGAGGGATGTAGAGCCTGCGCGCCTCAAACCCGGAGTAGATATGACACGAGGGCAATGGGCAAAAGACTACAAGCCAGCCTTCCCAGGCAAACCCTCTGAGTCGAATTTCGTCGTTGAGCTGCAATACCCCAGCCCAGCACGACCAGAACAATTCGAAACCGCAATCCCCCACGACCCCACCAACTTCAACCCCCTCGACGACATCTACTTTAGCATCGAAGAGATGATCCAACACTACCTCCCCGCCACCCTCATCGAAAAGCACAAACTCTCCGACGAAGCCGATGGCACCGTCCGCCTCCTCAAGCGCGCCGTCTCCAAAAACTCCCCGACCGACTTCCAAACCACCCTAACCCAATTCAACACCACCATCCAAACCAACATGGACGCCATCTCCAAAACCATCGACGAAATGCACGCCCTCCCCCTCAGCCTCGTGAAGCGCATAACCGCCCAAGTCTACCAACGCACCGTATCCTGGCGCTCGCACCTCCTCCGCCGCGTCAAAGGCAAAGAAACCACCTACGGCGAACTCCTCCCCACCTTCGCCCACACCATCTTCCAACAAACTGGCCTAAACTCCTCCTCCATCTTCGTCGACCTCGGCTCCGGCGTCGGAAACGTAGTCCTCCAATCCGCCCTCCAAACCGGCGCCGCATCCTACGGCATCGAAATCATGGACAAACCCGCCGAATACGCCCTAGACCAAGCCTCGGAGCTGCGCGCCCGCTCCAAACTCTGGAACCTCGCCCTAGGCCCCATCACCCTCTTCCACGGCGACTTTCTCGAGTGCCCAGCCATCGACGCCGCGCTGCGTCGTGCCGACGTGGTCCTCGTCAACAACAAGGTCTTCCCCCAGCAACTGAATGGCGCCCTGTTGGATAAGTTCTTGGATCTCAAGGATGGGTGCAAGGTGGTTAGTTTGGAGAGCTTTGGGGGCGGCGCCGGAAAGCAGGGCATGCGCAAGGAGAACAGTATTGCGAATCTTTTTGATGAGAGGAGGTTTGAGTCGGGCACTAATAGTGTTAGTTGGGCTAGTGAGAGTGTTGAGTATTTTATTGCTACCAAGGCGCGCTGAGGTGGGGGTAGATGGTGGTGTTGTATAGAGGGAGGGAGAGTGGGTAGGTTGTGCTGTATATATTATCAATACCCCCGTGGAGCATTTATGTAGCGTGTATAGATTCGCAGCGTAGCCTGCGTTATGGATTTCACAATACGATATAGATCATGACCAATGATGATGATGACAACAATGATGAATCAATCTGTTCACGTTCAATTTACTAGGCTTCTTTCTAGCTTGCTTGCTTGCTTTCCTACCCTGGTTTTTCCCCCTCAAATCCCCCCTCTCAGTCCCCCGGCCACCTTGTCCTTATTCGTATTACATATATATTTCCCGTTCCATTCGGCCCAACCTCTTTCTTCCCCGATCCTGTCCACTCGAATAACACAATATCAACAAATACCTCCCGCATATCTCCCGTATATCAGCCTTGAAAAGGACGGTTGCGAACCATAAGATTCCGTATACATGCATGCAGTCTGAGACCCAACACCTAGCCTAAAAGCCCAGACCCAAACCCAGAAAGTGAGACGAGTGAAATGAAATACCTTCCAATGCATCGCTAAGGACAGTCAAAATTAAAACCAGGAAATAAGTAAATCGAAGACATGTACAAAATGCAAGGGTGACCGGCGCTTGGAAAAGTCTAAGGAGCGTCGTGTGATGACGGATGAGAGTAGACGGCCGTGATGTCGTTCGCTGCTGGGTTGTTCCTCTTCCTTCTTTTTCTTTTTGCTTCTTACTTGGTGCCCCTCACACCAGAGCGAGCACTCCCGCCCAGAAACCCCCTGCCAGGGCTACATCGACTGCTCGACTCCGACCCGCAGCATTGCTTTGCAGCCCAGGCTTCCCCGTGTGGGTCCCCGACGCAGATGGTGCACGCGTTGCGCTTGCTGGATCCACGTACGTATAGCTCGTAACCACGGTCGGCTTGCCGTCGGCACCTGTCGTCGTCTGTAGCACGATGGAGCTTACACGGCCGCCGTCGGGAGTAAACGTTGTGACAAAGGCGCTTCCTTGCCCATTCGTCGTAGTCAGGACCTGGCCGATTGTGGGGGCAGGCTCGATGGCTGAGGTGGTGAGGACGACGGAGCCGGCGGCGTTGGTGGTGCTCTGGACAACGGCAGGTTTGGTGGCTGTAGAGACCGTGGCTTGGCCTGCTGCATTCGTGGTAGTGACGGCGATAGCGACGGACGCTGTAGCGGCGCTGAGAACTTCTTGGGATGCGGTTGTTGAGCGGCCTTGGGCGTCTGTTGTAGTGATTTGTACGGGCACGAGGACAGCTGGCAAGGTGCTCTTCGTCTGTTCGGGTGCTTTTGGTGTCATCGTTCCATTGCTGACTTGCCTCTTCTTGTTCTTAAGATCCTCGACCGCAGCGACGATCAGCTTAGTTGCTAGCGGCGGGTTGTCATGATGGATGTGCTCGACGCCATGACGGTCGGACTCGAAGATCCCTTCACGGAAGTGGGTGAGGGATGAGACGAGAGCAGCATGTAGTGACTCTTCTGGGAGAGCGTTCAAAAGATCCTGGAAGGCTTCGTTGGGAGACTTGTAGTAGTGTGCGAGGCTGTTTTTCGTGGGATGATCGTTCTCCCTCGGAGTGGGGGAGGCGGAAATAAGGGAAAGGGTGGTGAGGAAGGGAAGGGCAAGGCTGATGAAAGACTTCATTGCAACACTTTAGTCCGATCAAGAGAATATCGAGAGGCGAGGCTGATGATGAGGTGATGAATGTTCAGAAGGGAGGGCTTTTGTTGTGTGCGTGGGGTTCAGCGAAGGAAGCTGCGACTGTTTAGCTCATTAGCAAAAGCTCGATGCCAATTCGCAAGCAAATGATGGAATCAAACGTCAACAGCCATCCGGTCGCGACAGCATCAGCCTGGCACGACTATCGCAGGCGGTGGGCAGCTGAGCGCCTTTTGTATCGCAGACAAGCCATGGCTGGCTGAAGAGCAGACCAGTTGTGGTCAGAGGAGAGGACGCGGTGCCAGTGCTTACTTACAGTGTACAACAACAACGAACGGGGACACGAGAAAGGCTCAACAACCCCAAGCCACGATTCTGCAAGCAAGCAGTCAGGATGCGCAGTGCCACGTCGAGTAGACAGCCAATCGCTTCCGGACACTCCGAATTGCACAAAACTCGGTCCAAAAGAAGATTTTCGTCTCCCGGGGCCACGAGCAGGCGCAAAGCGAAAGTGGGTTGATGGTATTGACGAGAAGGAGGCGCAAGAGGAACGACGCTGAACGACAAAGATGAAGGAAGACGAAGAGAAAAAGTGAGTAGATGGATGCCTTCACGACAAACGACACAACGGGACAATTAAGGCCACAGACAAAGCGGCCCCTCCCTTTTAAGAGAAAAGCTGGATTGGTTTCCAAACTATGTCTGCAAGCTACCTACAGACGATAACAAGCTTTTGCAGAGCACGTTCACCACATATGCACAATACACTATTGCCTGAGATCGCTTCAGGCTAGTCCACTGACGACGCTACCCATTCGAGATCCAAGCCCTTGTCAGACGAATGCACCAACGACCGAGGTTGAGGTCGACAATATCCAAGTCTCCACTTGGTTACGTATCCACATACAAATCTCGCTCTTGTGCTTGTGTCAAGTTTCAGCGCCCGTTCCATTGCCGGTACACGATGTGACGATGGTCCTGAGAAGAGTTTCTCCAAAGATGAAAGGGTTTGGATATGCAGTGGTTACGCAGCCTCCATTTCGATGAGGTGAAACTTGTCCATATCCTCTAAAAGCCCGCTACCCCTGTTCTATATATCCAGGGTGTCTCGCTTGCCGTCTGCATATTGCTGATCAACGTCATGTGGAGCTAGCCAGCCAGCCAGTGTGGTACTCCGTACAGTTTCATGACATGATTCCGACTGTTTCCTTTCTATTTCTTTGTACGGAGTACTCCGTAGATGGTAGATATCTAACACTTGAATACCTGCGCTCTGAGGTCTGGAGTGTCTGACCACACACATCAGCTAACTATGATGAAACAACAATAATTCGTTTCCATTATTGTACACGCACCGACCCATCCACCCACAACGCACACACATACACACACACATCACCAATGCCCCCCACTTCGACCCGAATCTTACAAAAATCACCTCACAATCAAGATACCCCTCACTTCACCGACCAACAAAAGTACAAACACCCCGCGCCTCGCCACGCCCAAAACACCCCTCAAGCTCCCTCCCTCGAGTAAAAAAACCCCTGACCTCGCATCGCATCGCATCGCATCCCGCCACCCACTAACGCCCCCAAAGCCCTAAACACCCTAAGATCTCCTCCCCTCAAGACCCTAATTCGCTGCCTCAGATCAAGCCACTTCGCATCTGCCCCCAAAATTAGCAACGATGGGTGCGTCGGAAGGACAAACGCGCCGTCTCGTCCTTCGTCTAGTCGGCTACTTACTCGTCTAGACATAGGTGCCACGGTGCTTAGTACCTTAACATCTTAGCTACGAGCCGGCCGAGCCCAGGTCGAGCCAAAACGAGTCACGGCGCTGATTGCATGCATATAGGACATGGTATCTATGCATCTATATCCACTATATTGTATTCCATAAGGCTAGAGGCCTCGCGCACTCGCCACAACGCTAGCCTCGCGCGAACCCTATTAGCTAGCCTTGCGAATTCTCGCGTCTGGTGTATCTACCGAGTATATTGTAGTACGGAGTCCTCCGTAGATAGATGCACGACACTATAGCAGATACTGTTGAGAACACTAGATGCCTTGGTTATATTACTATGCAGCTTTTCTCATGTATCTAGTGTACGGAGTACTATAGTTGATACCCCGTACATAGACGGCAGGGAGAATGCAAAGTTGTTGATTTTTCTTCTTTACCTACTCTCTCTCTCTCTCTTTCTCTCTCTCTCTATACATAAGGACTTGCTTGCTATCTTCATCCCAACTACCATGTTGATTAGCATAGTATCCGCTAATATCGAGTAATTAGTTACGGAGTACTACTCCCTTCCATATAAATCTCCCAAGCCAAGACCCAAGACCCGAGTACGGAGTACACAATGGCGAACAAACATCCCCCTGATTATCCATCCCCCTATATTCCCATCCGGGACCCGACCTTCGCCTATCTCCACCCTGTTAATCCGCAGTGCATACGATACATACCGAGTACAAACAATACATTGTACATCATAGATACACAACAACCTCACGCCCCGCCAAAAAGAAAAAATTGGAAAAAATATTGATTCGTTACAGCCACAGTCACAGTCACAGCCACATCTCCATCTCCACTTTTCTCTCCTCTTCTCTTCTCTTGTCTTCTCTTCTCTTCTCTCCCCTTCTCTTGTCTTCTCTTCTCTCCTTTCTGGTCTCTCCTATTCTATCAGCCATCTCAAGTACCTATGCCCCTTTCCGACACTGTTTTTCTTCACTTCACTCTGGCTTGCTTGCTTGCTTGCTTGTTTGTTTGCCTGTTTGCTTGCCTGTCTACTTGCCTGTCTGTTTGTCTGCTTACATGCTCGCCTACTCGCCTACTCGCTTACATGCTTACATATATGCTCACAATACACCCCATGCCTCCCTCCACCCAAACCAGACACCGCAGCCACATAATAAGTATCGAAGCACCGACCCACCCTATTTAAAGGCAGCAGGGAAAGAAAGACGTCATCCACTAACCACCTAGGTATCCATTTATTGGATCGTAACCAACGTTCAACACCATCTGAAAGGATTGGCTTCTATTTATTGATGGATGGCACCTCAGCTGCTTACTATGTACCTACTGAGGTACGCACAACCACGTCGCTCATGCATTGAAACCGACAGGGGAATATGGTGTCAGGATTAAGAAAAAGGGGAATTGATTATATTACTAAAACCTCTTCACCTCTTCACTTCATTCATATGCCTTCTCATGCCTTCCTATCCTATCCCATCTCGTCAAAAGTTACACCCCTCGACCCTTCAATCGCATACACACACACACACACACTCTCTCTCTCTCTCTCTCCAAATTCCGCCCACCATATACAATCCCACCCCGTCCAAAAAGCGAAATCCGATCCCTCCCATCCCTACAGTAGGAGTAAAATGACAAAGAACAAGGGGCTACTGCTCGTTCCACGCCAGAACGAAAAAAGAGACGTGCATGGATGGTACTCAAAAAAGAGACAAGAAAAGAAAAGATGATGATAGCTCAAACCGCAAACGGTGAGCTCCAACCGAACCCATCAGATGACAAAACCAAATGCCCAGCCTCCAAAAAAAGGGACCATCGAAACCCAAAGTCAAATGTACAAAGCTCGCAAATGGGCTTTAACGCCGGAACGCTGCGACACCTCACTGACTAACGGAAACTGTGTCGCTTGAATGCACTGGAATAATAGAATAGTGACGATGCGCCTTACGGTTGATGGTTGACAGGTGGATTGGGCGCTGTCTCGCAAGTGGTAGGTTTGGAAGCTTCCTCTCCAATGTCCAGCATAGATTTCATAGGCTGGTCATTAGCAGGGACGGGAGAAGTGTCGGTCTCCTCATCGGCTGGCGTCGGCGTAGGCACCGTGTTGGAAGGTTCAGCAGCAGCCGCCGGCTTGTCGACGGATGCAGCGGGAGATCCAGATGTTGTCGGGGGAGTGGTAGGTTGAGCGGCCGGAGTGGGTTGAGCGGCTGGAATGGGTTGAGCGGCTGGAGTGGGTTGAACGGCCGGAGTGGGTTGAACGGCCGAGGTCGGTTGAGCAGCCGGGATCGGTTGAGTACTTGCAGGGGGGGGAGTAGGAGGAGGAGGAGACTGCTTCGAAACGGTTGGACTTGCGAGAGGGTTTGGGCTTGTGCCTGTAGGTGTGACATCGCTCGAGTCCTGACTTTCCGTATGTCTTGGTAATTCCATCGATCTGCCTCTAAACGCCAAGTCATCCCTAGGCTTCATCAGCCCATGCGGCGAACTCAGGTCATTTGTGCTGCCTGGAGGACTTTTAGCACGCTGCTTCTTGTCTGCGCGGTCCTTGTGCTCCTGCCTCTTCTTCTGGAACCAGTCAAAAGGGCTTTTCCTCTCGCCATGCTCTTTACCGTCTCCATATGCTGAAAGATCGGAGTTCTGGTGCGAATCGTATTGTAGACTTCTTCGTCCACCAGAGCTGCTGCCGATGGAGCTCATGCTCTTGTCGGCATTCGGTATAGAACCATGGAGGTCCGTTTGGCTTGCCGTTGGCGTGGCTTTGCTGTCCCCACGTTTGTGGGTCTTCCAAAAACTCTTCTTCTCTTCCTTTGGCATATCCTCTGCTTCGGAATACTCCGTTGCCGTGGAATGCGATCGGAACGAGGCAGAGGGGGACATGGTTGGCTTCAAGGTAACACCAGAGTTCCTTGAGGATACAGTGTCGCTATTGTGCAACTGCTGGGGTTCCTTTGCGCTAGTCGGATGCGAATGCGGTATCGAAGATTGAGGCAAAGGTGAAGGCGGAGGACCTTCATGTACAGCATGATGAGCTCCGAGAGAGTGTGTAGAGCTATGAGCGCTTGGGTTGGTACTTGGGACTCGCCTCTTCTGGAGCTTATTCGGTTTACGACCTCCCGTGTGCTGCTTCTCATCAGGAGAAGCCTGTCCCAATATCTGAGTAAAAGTCCGCACGGCTGGCGTAGGATTGAGCGATATATCGGAGTCGACGGGTCCTTCCACGAAATCCGACTTTTCATGCTTGGGGGTTGTTTGAGGACTTCGCTGTGGTTGATGAGCTGATGATGGAGCCAGCGACTGCGCTGCCTGTGTGGATGCTGCAGAAGGGAAAACAATCTCGTTTGTGTGCGAGACTATGGAGGGCGTAGGAATGAACGATCCAGGCATTTCTAGACCAGGCGTGGCAACAATGTCTTGCGGCATGTCCATGTGACTCGGCCGTCCTTGCTTGACAAAATCCAATCGCTCTGGCGGCATTGTCTGGGCGCGCGGTGGAGGACTGGCTGGACCTTCAGCCAATTTTCCGGGCTTCGTTGTTTCTAGTGCGTTTGCGGGAGGTGGTAGAACAGGTACGCCAGCCGGAACTTGGGCTTTTGGATCGTCGGATGCTAAGGCTGGGCCCAGAGTAGAAGAGTCTGACCCTCTTTCACGTGGGAAGTGGACTGCTGCAAGAGCCGGAGACCGCTTTGATGGAAGTGTATTGCTTCGATGTACCCCAGAGCCCGTCGCGTAGGATGGAGTCGTGGGGCTCGGCACGGCGCCGGAATGACGCGACCGTCTCGACGACGTCGATACATTTCTTCGAATATTTCCAAAGGCACGAACGCTTTCAGCCGCGGCACTGGATGCGGCTGATGCGGACCGGCCCAGACTTGTTTGGTTTCGACCAGGGGTCGTGGGTGTTCTAGCTTGAGGAGTCGATGGCCCGCTTTCCACGTGCCTGGCAGTTCCCTCGTCGACAGCGGTCCCCTCCATTCCAATCAAAAAGTGGTCTTGGTTGTCGATTAAGAAGATGAGGACGTCTTGACTGAGACGGTAATCTTGGGGAGACATGTCATGTTGTGGGTGCGAGAGAATTCCCGGCTGGAAGATAGCGGCAAGATTCGATGTTGTCATCTTGTTTATATCTGATTTGGCGGCGAAAACGGCGAGCAGATCTAGGATGTAAAGGAGCAGCTGGCGGTTGAGCGAGGGCAATTCCTTGATCAGCTGTTGATATATTCCCACCACCACGTCTGGGTCGAAACCACCTATGGATGGTGATTGTCCCTCGATGCGACCGACGGCTTCAGCCTGGTGGCCACGCAGGGGTGTGCGAAATCTGTCGTAGTACTGCAGCGGAATAATGGGCTCTGGGAGCTGGTTAAAATAGCGGCGAAGAATGTTAGCAGCATCGTGCACTGTATAGCCAGACCAGTCAAGGCCCTTCCCCCAGCGCGGCGGAGCGTCGAATTGAGCCTTGAGCTCCTTTATCCTCTTCTCCGATCCCGCCAAGCGGAAGATGCCCTCCACGTCAGTTGCTGAAACAATTAGCCAATGTAGATAGGGCAGCGCTTGGCATCCTACCTTTCTCTTTCAGGAAGACACCACATTTCGCGACCACGATGGGGACGTAGCCGTAGATGTAGCTTTCGCCGCTCTCATTGAATAGCGATATGGCAACGTTGGCGTAGGGAATACTGGTGATGAGGGGCACGCCAAAAATGCTGCGCGGTAGCTCGGGTTCTGAGTGCAACGCAGCTGTCAGCGGCTGCATGTAACAGGAGTAACGGGGACATCACGACGCCGGGGCCATTGTATCCCAAGACGGTCGACGCGGCAAAGGCGTGAGAGCCGTACCTTTTCCCTCTTCCTTCTTCATATTGCGCTTGCTAAACTGCTTCCACCACGAGGCCAGGTCGCGCTTCGCAGACGCAGGCTCTGTCGCCAGGGTGGGGGCCGGCTGAGGCTCGCCATTGCGCGCCCGGGGTGTCGAGAGCTGGCCGTGAGGCATCGCGAGGGCGTCGAGGGGGCAAGTACGAGGGCGTGGGGCCGCTCAGTGGAATCGTTCCCTGCCGTGGCCTCTGTCGCTTCTGTCGCTTCCGTGGGCGTGTCGCGCGGAGGAGAGGCAGCGCAGACCGGCGATGCGGCTGCGCGGACGAGGCGGACGGGGTGGCCGGCAGACGTATGCCGCGGGCTGGGGGAGGCTTCTCAGCAGCGACGATGGCGTCCACAGGTGCAAACGGCGGGCGGGGGCTGCTCGCTGTACTGGCTGGCGGTGCAGTTGCTTCGGAGTTGGGCTGGCAGACTCGGCGGTGGTGGTCCCTCGCGCAACGCAACGTCCGAACTTCTGGGGTATAGGAGAATACTCGCGGGGCGGTGCGGGCAACGTCTCTTGTTCTCTGGGCCTGGACCTGTGGCTCGAGTCACTCTCACATGCAGGGGAACGGAGCTGCAAAAGGCAACGATCGCAGCGTGGGAGAACAAGTGACAACCGACGTTGGACACTGGTGAGCGGGCTTGGCGAGGCGTCAAGCGTCAAGTCAAGCGTCACGTCAAGCGTCAGGTCAACCAAGGAACTGAACGAGGTGCAAAGTCATCCGTCATCCGTCATCCGTCATCACACGAACGCGTCGACGACGTCCAATTTCGGTGACGGACTCCGCCCGGCCGATAGCGTATTGGCACTGGCCGTCGCCTCGTCGAGGTTGTCGTGGGGATGCGAGGATGCTCCCAAGAGTGAAGATTAGGGACCGGGGGCCAACAAGTATTGTATGTATGGATACGGAGTATATGTATGTAGGTGCTTGGGCACCTATGTAGGCAGGTATTTGTGTATATGTGTGTGTACGGCGTATATACGTCTGTATAGATGAATGGATGGATGGATGGATGGATGGACGGATGCGTGTGTTGATGTTTGAATACCGTACTCCGTATAGACACCGTAGATACTTGAAAGCACCCGCAGCAGCTAGGTCATAGGAGTACTCGAATGGAATCATGCCCGAGTGGCTCATTGTGACGAAC
This sequence comes from Helminthosporium solani, assembly GCA_022560085.1. Classification (NCBI taxonomy): domain Eukaryota; kingdom Fungi; phylum Ascomycota; class Dothideomycetes; order Pleosporales; family Massarinaceae; genus Helminthosporium; species Helminthosporium solani. The sequence goes on along the minus strand of JAFISD010000236.1, from coordinate 21,572 downwards.
ATGCATGCATTTGTCCTATTGTATTGCCGCTGTCCTTTCCGCCTATGTCTCTGGACCACCCTCAGGGCCGTAGTGCAGAAGGGACGGACCGCAAAGCTGCCATAGCGCGCGTCCAAAATTTTGGACCTGGGGAAAGGCGGAAAGCTCCTCCAGTGAGCACCATCGCCATCTGTCTGCATTCCACCCACGACGTCACCCACCACATCCCGTCTGATTCCATCCGCCATCGACACCCTTTTCCCAGTTTCTCATCCACATCCCCGCTGCAATGGATTCGTACGTTTGCCTTTGTCATTCCCTTGGCCTTGACCGTGACCTGGACCTTCACCGATGGCCACGCTAATGCGCGCAGTCTTTCACCCGCCGAGCAGCGCGAGCTCCAGGGCCGCATGGAGAAGAAGCAGATGAAGGAGTTTATGAATGTGCGCATCACCCGTGCCCTGCGACCATCAGCAGTTGGGATGGAAAGCTGATGACACCAGATGTACTCCAACCTCGTCCAGCAATGCTTCGACAACTGCGTCAACGGCTTTGAGAGCAAGTCCCTGACCTCGCGGGAGGAGGGCTGCGTCCTGCGCTGCGTCGACAAGCACATGAAGGGCTCGCAACGGTTGGGCGACCGATTCCAGGAGCAGAATGCGGCGATGGCACAATCAGGCGGCGCGCTGGGACGATAGGCCTACATCGTCCCCCTTCATCGCACACGAACACGGCGCCGTCGATGCACATTGCCCCCACGGACACATCTCTGAAGTCTTGGAATGAGCTTGAGAGACATAATCTCATCTAGAGTGATTCTACATCGACCGCCCGGGGCACATGGAAGCATTCAGGGCGGCGTGAAAGTGAAAATGTACTATAGTTGATTTCGGAGCAGGCGTAAGGAATCTCAACATCAATTGCGGCTTCGTCGAGACCTTCCTTAGCAAAACATTCTGATCGCCAACCGGCGATACCGGCCGTGACGCTGTGATGAACACTGGATGAATGTACGGATGCAGACTGAATGACCTTGTCACTAAATGAAGCTACCAGCCAATGCTAGCTTAGCTCGATTGTACAGCCAGCTTCCTTCAAGCTGAATCGTGAAGCTGCAGTCAGACCTTAAGCATCCACCCCATACGTTTCCGGGTTCGCATTCACGATATGGCCGTGCCCTTGCCCCAAGCAATTGCATGATCTCATCACTCCTGGAGTTGTCCTGCAATCGTGTCGCAGTTCATTTCCATCAACGCCACACTGTGGCGCACAGTCATGACAAGCAGGAACAAGTGCTTGGCTCACGTAATGCATGCTTCTCAACCCTGCTTGTCCATTCATGGACCTTCACAACCCAAAGTGTCTATATAAACCTCGTTCGCCTCCAACCCTTCCGTCATCACTTTTCGCTCCTGCAAACCTTGAAAGCACAAACCAACTTTACTTGAATCCACCTTTCGCACAACACCAACACCCTACAAACAAGATGCCTCTTATGTGGACCAAACACTGGGGTGGCCGACACGGTGGTAAGTACATGTAGCGCTCTGCAACTTTGTTTCGTGCTTTACAAGATACCCTCCTAATTTGTACTACCGCTAACTTGAATTCGATAGGTGGCGGTATTGTCGCCGACCGACACGGCGTACGACGCGCTCCCTTCCGTATTAGCTGTGGCCGCTTCAGTTGCTTCCGTTGAAACGACACGCAGCAGCTCCTTTGTTACGATGTCACGATACCGTATGTTGGTTCCTGATTCAGTGACAGGTAGAATGGCAGGGCTGACGGTGGTAGCACCCTCTATGGCATTTCGCCTTCTTCACGAACACAATACCTTTTCATGCCTCTAGAAGGCAACAATGAGCGCACGGATTGCAGGATCATCGGGACGGGCACTCTGTTGAAGCATGTTGGCTGTTCACGCCCTGTTTGGCTTTTAATCAAGTAATTCTTAAACTTTTCCCGTCTTCATACCAACCCTCAAGTCATGTTTGACCGAAATTTGACCATTCATGCCGAGAATCGCGGAAGCCTCATATCACCGCCGATGCCTGAATGACGTTCGCAGCTTCCCCGTATTCTGACGTCACCGTGTTTACCGAATTGTCCTGGTCTGGTTACTCACCAGCCACTTTTCATTTCCCCGCCTAAGCCCCGCCGCCGCAATTCGAACCACAGCCACCAAAACAACCCAACAACTCATCGATGGGAGAATACCGCCTGGGCAAGTCCACCAGATACAGCAAGATGCGCTCCATTCTCATCATCCAGCCAAACTCAACAGAGTCCATGACCGATGGCCTGAAGCCGCTCGTCGACTCTCTCCACTTCAAAGATGTCAATCAACACCAAACACCACTGCAACACTTACTACAGCGACTAACTCTAGCTGTTAGACCTCACACAAGTACTTCACCGCGCCCTCAGGCCCCAAGAGTATCAACAACGAAGATGACGCCCACGAAAGCGTGAAACACTGTCTCCCGTCGCTGCAAAAACTGCTCGACCAGCACGATGGCTTCCTGGTGGCATGCTACTCAAAACACCCCCTCGTACCGCTCCTCAAGAACGAAGCAACGGTGAAGAAGGCGCGCAAGCCCGTTACCGGCATCTTCGAGGCGAGCGTGAGTGCAAGTCTACAGCTTATTCACCCCAACGAGAAATTCGGCATCGTGAGCACAGGCAAGGTTTGGGAACAGATACTTTCTGAAGCGGTGGTAGACTTTCTAGGCACAACGGGGTCGGAGGCCAGTACAAGGTTTGCCGGGGTAGAAACCACCGGCCTTGATGCGACAGATTTGCATGATGCACCTGCAGAGGAGGTTCGCAGGAAGATGAAAGATGCGGTCAAACGGCTGTTGAAGAACGGAAAGGTGGGTGCAATCTGTCTGGGTTGTGCGGGTATGGCGGGCATGGATGCCATGGTGAGGGAAGCTTGCGTAGAGGAATTGGGCGAGGAATTGGGTGAGAGGGTGAGAATCGTCGATGGTGTTGTTGCGGGCGTGGCGTGGCTCGAAGGCGCGGTGAGATTTTAATCGGGATAGAGGCAAGCTCGGTTCGCAACCGGTGTTGCAAATAGAAGTCGGTTTCGGTAGCGAGCATCCCTCGGTGGAACACTTGCACATGCGGCTATGGACATACAATAGTATCTCGGCATATTGATGGCGTTTTCACGAATCGGAAGTATTGATGGCTGAAGTTCTTTCGGCCACAGAGTTTGGTTTCATATGCTGAGCCAATCATGGTGGCGTAGCGGCCGAAGGTCAAAGCGTATTGGGTGTCGGGTGACGACATTCCGATGCTCACCGAAACCTTTTGTCTTCGTCTCTTTACAAAGCAGCATCCCCACTTCTTCTTTCTTCCCTGGTCTCTATACATTAATAGGAGGGTTATTCGTTTGTCATATCTTCTTGGGAGCGAGGGATCTTCACACTCTCCTTCGTTCCGGCCTTCTCAAAGTCATGACCGTTCTACACCACGGGGCAATGACTTGCATACAACCACCGACCTCGCCCATGATCAACACGCCCACAACCATGGCTATATCCATGCTTCCAAATGAACTCCTCATCCAGATTGCCACCCATCTTGACGCACCGTCGCCATCTGTCGCTGACTTTGCTCACGAACCCTCGAGAAGTCTAACTCATTCATCGACTACGCCACTCAAGCATCTTTCCCTCGTATCTTGGCGCTTCCGAAAGCTGGTGCTCCCGCTTCTCTTCCGATACACTCGTATCCCACTAGACAAGGATCCGCAATGGGTATACTCATGTGCAGACTGAATGTGTGGCACACGCTGACTTCTTCTCATAGGTTCCCATCGATGCGCGCATTCTCGACAATATGCAGGGTCAACTATCAAGCTTGAGTAAGCACGAATCGCAAGTCTACCAACGCATGCGAAGCAAGTTCAAGAGCAGCCCTGTCTCTGCGTACGACGAAGCATTCGACGACCTACTCATCAACCTCTGCCGGATTGAAGATGACGACGAGTTCTTGAAACTTGTGCCCAATATTCTCTGGTTCCCACATCTTCCGCGCCAGGCCTTCGCCGCCTTTTCACACTTTGTGGAAAAATACGAGCTGAAAGTACACATTAAGAGTGTGGTAGTGTTCACCGCTAAAGAGTACGAGTTGCGTCATATGCCTACCGCTGATGCCCATCTCGCCAAAGCTGTGACCGAAATCTGGAGCCAGATCTTCGTTCGCCTAAATCCGAGCAGAGTTGTCATCGCGGCGCCGCCGACGACGATGGCCGGACTACTGGACGTGCAGATGATGAGCGCGGATGCGTGGGCTTTTAATATGAAGATGCATTACATCGAACTCATGCAACCCGATCCTATCCAAGTCTCCCAGCCTATTGAGCACGAAGGTGATGCATGCCGACCCTGGGATGTAGCGCTCATTCACCGACGTCCATGGACGCATTTGGCCTATAACGAAGGGTCGTCGATTACTGCGTATAGTACATACGAGTACCATCTCAAACAATCGCCAAAAATGCCGTACGTCCTTCTCCTACGCCTTGCGAGAGAAGTGCGTGATTGCTGCAATATTCGTTCCTTTTCCTTCATCGGTGTCTTTCCCTTCAGCTCCAATATGACCACTATCATTAGCGCTTTGGAGAAAGTTCGCACCCTCGATCGCGTCTCCTTTCAGCTCGCACCGGGCCTAGAGAATGATCTGATGGATGACAAGAAGAGGATGGGCAGGGCGCAGCCTAGTGACCTTTGGTTGGAGTGGAACGGGTGCTATAGTGCTTTGACGGGGTTTCTAGGGACTTATGACTGGAAGGAGGGGGCAAAGTTCATCAGTCAAGACTGCAGGGGCGGACGAGACATGTGGAGGGATGTAGGAGAGTATGTAGAGATGCTGCAGAACAGGGGCATGGGATGGAGGGTTGGAGAAGAAGGCGTGTGGGAAAGAGATTATGGGCTGGATAAGATCATACTGCCTACTGTTCCCCCGCCGACAATTTGAAGTCCGTTATGAATGGCCCATTTCAGCATTGCGAATGGCCAGAAAGCAGATTGGAAAAGAAAGTGGGGATGGATCGAGTACCAATCGAGATGCCTCAAGGAACGGGTTTCACGCACGTAGGAGCATGAATAGATAACACGTTTATCAAATATGAGGGCTCGGACTATAGGATTCAGGGTAATTGGGACTTTTATATGGGGTCTGCATTCTACCGTCTGGACAAGACATGCAAACATCCCGGGTCAATCAAAGACAATCACGGCACTTACTCCACACTTCAACACCAGAAACATCGATCTTATCACTATATCAATCCGACTAATCTCTCCGTCAACCTAGAACCATAGAAAAAACACCCGCTATCCACAATCGAGTTTCACAGCAACCCTCTCAACACCAACATGGCGCTAAATTGGAAAGCCTTAGTACTCATCATTCTGACCCCCCTCGCAGCAGCCGCCCCCTTCATAAAAGCCAACTGCGACCGAGCCATCCTCTCCCGCGCCGCAGATGCCTACATCGCGGCCCAAACCGCAGGATCAATAGCCGCACTACAAGACGTACTAGCCACAAACTGGACCTACACTGAGAACAACAAAGACATCCCCCACCCAACAGGCGTCCTCCACAAAGCCCTAAAGATCGAGCACCGCCGCACAAACTACGACCTAACCGACTGCGCCACATACACCGAAGTCATAGCACCCACAGGCCCCTACGTAATCGGAACGCAAATCCGACACTCATCTACCGACGGCAAGGTAACTGGTATCGATACCATCGCCTCCACGACGGGCAGCTGGCTCTTCAACGCCACCAAGACGCTCGGGTACGTGGTGCAGGAGAAGTGGGACAAGATTCCGGGGGATCGGTTCGATTCGAGAGAGGTGATTAAGGCGGCGGGGGACGCGTATATGGATATGTGGAGTGATGCGCATGCGCATGAGAAGGTGCCTTGGGGGACGCCCTGTGTGAGGTTGGAGGGAAGTGCGTATACGGGGAAGGGCGCGGCGGATGATAGTTGTCAGCCTGGGATTCCGAGTAATCATAATCAGGCGCCGAATTCGCGGAGGCGGTATGTGATTGATCAGGAGATGGGGAGTGTTAGTATTTTTTGCGTGTGGGAGCATATGGTGAGTGTTTGGTTAGGCAGGCGGTTAGTTGGTGATTGGAGAGGGGAGACTTGATCGTCGTGCATGTTTGTTGTGTATGTGTGTACTTGTGCTGACATTTGCCATCTAGATGAACGCAGCGGATTCTCACGAATTTCGATTGGAGAACGGAAAGTTGAGATATGTGCACACGATGACGACTTGCGGAAACCAGCCATGCAAGTTGTAAAACGAGTGACGGACGGAATCCAACCGTGAAGAGGAAGGAAACAACAGGAATGAATTCAAACCATGAATCTCTCATCAGGTGAATTAAATTACATGAAATCTTTCCTTCAAATCTATCGAAATCGTAACATCTCTCCCCACTCCTACACTCCAACAACTCTAAAAGTGAATAAATACCATAGATATACACACATTCACATACCCCCCCCCCAAACACAGTCCCGAAATCCCTGCCCTATCCTTCCCCTTCCCCTCTCCTCTCCTCTTTTCTTTTCTCTTCTCTTCCTTAGCTTTACGCGCCCCTCCTCAATCCACACTACTATGCTCTACCCACCCATCCACAAGGATTTCCCGCCCCAGAGAATGAACCACAATGACCACCCCCACATCCCCAGCGCCATCTCTCCATCCGTCCCCCACCCCTAGCTCCGCAAAATCTACGATACAAATAACCCACGCCATCGCGTTCAAAGTCGGCGGCGAATTCACGCTACAGCGTCTACATCCTCCTCCGTGCCTGGAAATCACTCGGCCGTTTGCTTCGCTCGGGGAGCCTGTGGTACGGCGGCGCTTTGCGGGGGGTGATGTCGTCTTTGCGTGTAATGTTGAGGTGGAGGATGGGGTGGTTTATCGGGTTGATTTGGAGGTTGTTGATGGGAGCGATGTTGTGGGGGGGCACATCACCATTTTTGGGGCTGGCCCGGGGGTTGGGGATATGGTAGAGGAAGATTGGAACGACGCGGTTGGTGAGGGGGATCATGGGAAAGGGGATGTGGGTTTTCGCGGTGGTCAAGATGTTGGGGATTGTGAGGGGGTGATTGGAGTGGGGAGTCAGGAGATATATGATGATTTGATGGGGTTGTTGAGGGATCACTTGGTTGACTGGTGTTCTGCTGGGAGTGGTAGTGATGATGGTGCGGAAGGTGTGGGTTCTGTGGGGATGGGGAAGTCTGGCTATGGGTTGGGCCTGAGGGTTGCTCGTGGTGAAGAGGGGGGGTTTGTGGATTCTGGTAGTGCGCCTAGCACGGGGAAATATCTGGCGGATTGCTCTTCTTCTTGTTATTCCTCTTCGCCTTCTTTCTTCTGCTCGGAAATTGGAAGTGGAGGTTTAGAGGACTGCGACACTCATGGGCAGCTTGGGACAGATGTTGTGGGGCGGCAGGAGCGCTGGCAGGATTTTCTACGTTGCGAAGATGGACAGTGTGGTCGGGGCGAGTATGGTGTAAGAGAATTGCATGATGGGTGCGAGGAAGAGAGCGATTTTTCTAGGGGGATGCATCAGTTGAGTGGAAAAGGGGACCCGGAATCTGGTAACCGTAGGAAGGGTTGGAGCTGTCGTGAGCGTGGTGGTTATTATGAAGCCGACCGATGGGATCTTTGTGGAGTACAAAGAGGAGACGTTGATTCGGAAGACACTCAGCCTACCAACGATAGGAGTAGCCTCTCATCTTCGGGCTTCTCCAGCTCCCTGCCAGAGACTTCAGGGTGTAGAAAAGGAAGAAAGTGTGATCATGGTACTCCTACGTCCGACGAGAAAGCAGATTCTCCACTTCAGCGAATTCTATCACGCACTCTTCCTAATCCGCGTGTTGGAAATAAAGCTTCTTCGACTTCACAGACTTTACCCTTGAAATCAATGATTAACGACACTTTTCATCATCAAGCGACCTTGAATCGAATTCCCCCTTTACCGATTCTTTCTACCCTTCCGGGCACGCCAATACGGTTCCACCGAGCCTCATTCATTTCGGATCGAAATTCAAGGACCGCGCAATGTCATGGTCGTGAGTTCGACAGACATATACTTTCACCTCCTCCCCTTACTAAAAACAACTCAGCAAAAGACTTTCCGAAGCCTAGTACTCCTTCCCCAACTCGAAAAACCTACTTTCGACCCAATCAAGCATTGTCCGTGATGCGCAAGGTCGACACAAAGCAAGCAGATACCTCTCTACATCCATTCAAATCCCCGAGACAAACAACAAACTACGACACTTTTAATAAACCAACTCCGTCGCTCCAAGGTAGTTTCCAAGACTCGCAAACATCAACTCTGATCGACTCGCCTCACACCCCGCTCGCTAAAGATCGAGGCTCGGTCAGACGTGTAGCGTCAATGAGTCTGCGAGCTCGTCGTTTTCTCAAACGGAAGGAGATACTTCAACGTCACGGAAAGATCAAAGCACCACTAGATGAGCTTGAAGAGGCTCGTAGAGCTGCCATGGCTTTGCGCCAGCGACATCGCGAACAGCGTGCGAGAAAAGAACTTGGGCTTAAGGAAGAATTGGATGGGGCGTGGTTTCGAGGTATTGGAAAGTTGGACCCTAGCTCGACTAACTCTCGTGACGGATACGATAGCCCGTCAGGCATGGAAGATCAACTGTGTGTAAAAGGACAGGGCGATTTGAATACTTGCAGGGTTCTTGGCGGTGGTGTTGTTGATGTTATTGGTTCTCCTATGGATGTGGCTTTGGCTCCTGAAAATCGATCGGGGGCTCAGAAGCATCGGAAAGTTGAGGTGAGGAGCCGTGAAGAGTATGGAAGTAGTGGTGCTTCTACCTATGTTAGGGGACATCCACGGGAAGAAAAGAAGGGGGTGGAGTTGAATGTTACGAAGAAAGATGAAGCAGTGTCGGTACAGAATTTATACGATCCACATACAGAGATACTGGCTCAGCCTTGTTCGACCCAACTCCGTCCGAAAAGGGGTCCACTGGCGAATACAGCTGGAGATAACATAAACCCGGAAATCGATCTCAATGGTTCTGGGTTGAAAAGTAACGGGGATGGCCCGCTTGGATTGACAGAACAAGAAGGTTCAGAGCTAGATACATCGCCCAAGGAAGAACTGCTCTCCCTTCCTTCAAGCATGGTAGACACGGATTATACCCTTACTCCAACAATTGGAAGCACGACTACAAGTATCTCTAAAGACTCTCCAAGATCCGACACCACAGACTGCATCTCTACCACTATTCCCGAAATCTTCGTTCAACCTCCGCTGTCTCTTCCGGATACGAATTCCGGGCCACTCGTTCGTCCGTGTACTCTTGATTCTAAAGCTGAACAAGTTGGAAGTGCTAAGACGCATGCACCAAGTAGCAGTCAAACCAACTGCTCAGTCTTCAATACCGCACAACGCTGTGACTTGCCTAGTCATAGTCTCGAGATATTAGCACATCGGCAGTATGATGTCAGTTCCGCTATATGGACGGGAACGACGAGTAATCGAACGAATAGACGACCATCAGAATTGTTCCTTCCACCGTTTATACATGTGGCTGAAGAAGCAGATAACGTGGATCACCATCAAACACAGCCCAGTGAATCAGAAGAGGACGTCGCAACAGTTGTGGAAGTCTTTGCAGCTAACCCATCTAACGACTCTCGCCGTTGTTCCGGTGACTGCATTGCAGCGGCAACACAACATATGTGCCAGCAAGTTCCTGCAACACCTGCATCTCCTTCCAACTCAACAGCCATGAACTTTCAAAAAGGCTCTAGGCTAGCATCCTCCACTCCGGATTGTCCACAACGCGAAAATACACGTCCTAAGAGTCGAAAATTTAGTCTCATGCCGCCTAGCAGAGCTGCTCACCCTTCCACTGGTGAAAGTACAGATGATGCATCTATTTCCAATCATAACTCTGACTCTTCAAATATCGATTCTGAGTCAACAGATCAGAAGTCAACTATTCCCCACACCGATACCCGACAACCAGCAAAATTTCACCTACTCACTAAACCTCCACAAACACAAAAGCAACCATCTCCCACTTCATCTCCCACCCCCTCTTCCAATCCAAGCCCCCAACCCCCCAAAGACCATCCTATTTCCACCCACGCACCCAAACAAACCCCACCCCCCCAATCCCCCCTCCCAAGCCTCCGTCCCATCCTCAAATCTTCAAAACTCCCGCTCCCAGACAAACAAGCAAACACATCAACCACGCCACCCCAGAAATCCCCCACATCCCAACAACCAAGAGTCCAGTTCCACAACACGGTACAATACAAAGAAGTAAAAGGACGAGTCGGCCACCAGAGCCTCACGGAAGAACAAAGCCGTATCCCCAAGGATGAGAAGTGGCGGTATTTCCACACCCCTTGGTCCAGATGGTTCAGGAGTATGGTCAAAGGAAGGGACGATAGAGATAGGGTTGGACTTATGGATATGTTGAGGGAGGGAGAGGGGGTGGTGGTGTCTGGTGGTGGGGTAGGGGAGAGGATGAAGAGTAAGGAGCTAGAGAGGGGATGTGGAGGGAAGGAGAAGAAGGAGATGGATACGGTGAATATTCCTTATAACTTTATGCCGTTTGGGGTTGGATTGGGGGTGGGTCCTGGGGCGGTGACGGAAGCGCTGAATAATTTGACTGTGAGAACGAAGGGGGAGAAGGGAGAGAAGGAGAGGAGGGGATGGGGGTAATGGTTTTGCGAATGAGCTTGTTGTGTTTCTTGTGTTTGAAGTGAAGGAGTGTCTTTTTGGGGTTGTTGATATACGATGTGGAATATATATAGAGCTTCTTCATTGCTAAGCTAAGAAATGTTTATTCCCTCCATTATCGCAATTCCACGTGTAATAAATGGGAACACTCACCATCACTAAGCAATTTCGTAGTTTAAAATGTATTGGCCATGTAGGCTCGCTTACAAATAACCAAGCTCGACAAATTGCCCATTCCAGCTAGACATCTGCCACAAGTCTACAAGTAGTACGGAGTACTAGGATATTACATATTGATTAGCGTCCAAGGGGCCAAATGCCAACGATTACAATCCGACTAAGAGACCAAAAAGGGTAAGATCATACTACCCATCACAGTTATAAGCTTCAAGATACACGACTACAGTGACAAAGACACCAACCCTTATTGACAAACGATTACTTGTTCCATCCCCCCATCCGAAAACTCCATTTGTAATCCAGATTATATAACAAATATGTAGAACCAACCGCATTTTCCTTTCTCGAAAAAAGTCGACATCCATAGGTACTCCACTACAACCTACACATCGTTCCCGAAGACCCAACCCCACCACCACCCCACGAAACAACACCCCAAACCACACCCAGAAAAAAACCCACCCTCATCCCCCCCACAAATGCCATCCCCCAACCACCAAACCATCCAAAACCTCTACACAGCCAACCAACAAGCCAACCCCGAAGCCTTCTACAAATACCTCGCCCCTAACATAATCTGGAAAGAAAGCCACGGCTTCCCAACCCCCGGGGTATTCCACAGCAAGCAAGAAATCATTGACAACGTGTTTAGCGTCTTGGAGCGCGAATGGACCTCCTTTCGCTTTGAGCTTGAGTACCTGATAGACGGGAGTGACGGGTATGTTGTTGCGGTGGGAACTTACCGGGGGGTTCATGGGGAGACGGGGAGGAGCTTTGAGGCGCGAGCGTCGCATGTCTGGCGGGTTTTGGCGGGGGAGATTGTGTTTTTTGAGCAGTTTGCTGATACGGATTTGATGCGGCGGGCGGCGTCGACGAACTGAGAATGTATCTGACGGGATTGAGCTGAGATACGCTTTTCGTTGTTGTTGTTGTTGTTGTCCGTGGTTTGTCCAGGGAATGGGTGGTATTTATGTACTTTTGCCCTCTCTTTGGCATCTTGATGTACAATCGTACGATGAAGGACCATGGGTTGTTGCGTGGATACCGTAGAATGGACAAGGGGCCAAAGAATAGATACAAACAGATCTAGAAGTATAGAATGATCAAAATCTTTATAGATTTCTACCTCGTACTACGTCTACTCATCTTTCGCTTCAAGTAGTTCTCATCATCGAACACATAATATCAGGTACGAGCACCCAGTCCCAATACCAGGTAAGCTATGAACCTGTTATAAATAGTAGGAAATACACATCTATATTATATAAACGATCCGGGGCGTCATTCTGATGGCCCTCTCAGACCCATACGAATTAGCGAAAAGAGCATAGCATCTGATCTCTACATCTCGGAGAAACATACGCTTTCATTACAGGGGTATCTAAAACAGTTGGCAAAAATCGTGGTTCTCGTAAACAAAGGCCGATAGGGTTACAAGCCTGGTGGCAATTAATAGTCAGAATCCGTAGAATGCTACTTTTCGGCTGCGTCTCTGGCCTCTTCCTCGGCTTCTTGCCGTCGGATCTTCTCCTCTAGAGCCTTTTTCTCTGCCTGCTTGAGGCGCATCATGGTGCGTTCTTGCAGGCTGGGACTGTTGGGGGAGAAGGCGAATTTCGGCGTGCTTGGGGTGCCGCCGAAGGGTTTGCCTGGGCCAGCGCCGTTGCCAAATGATGCCCGGAAGGCCTTGTTGGGGGTCGCGAGTGGTGTGGACGGCGCAGATGCGCTGATGGGCGGTGACTTGAGGTCTGGCTCTTTGCCAGCCCAGCTGACACTTTCGAGCTGTGGATTGTGGGCCTTGGCATCTGAAACAGCTGTGTAGGCATGATCGAGCCGGGTGTAAACGATCAAGACGATAGCTGCAATCTTCCTGTGCTTCTCCCCTGGGATCTTGACCTTTTTATCTTGGCCCATCACAACACTGTCAATCTTGCCATACTTTCTGAATATGTCTGTGACTTTCTCTTTATCCCATGCGGTCGTGTCGCCTTCTCGGTAGAAGCGCACCTTGACCGTGCGGTCGATTTCTGCTGAACGGCCAGACGTGGCGTACTGAGTGGTGGGCTCTGGCTCTTGGACTGGCTCTGCAAAGCGCGCCTCTTCCTCCTGACGGGCCTTCCTCAGCTTGTCCTCCATTTCCTTTCTCACGCGCTTGTTGTTCTCTGCGATCCGCTGCTCCTCTGCTTGGCGCTTCTCAGCATCACTCATCTCCCCTCGCTTCCGCTTGAAGCCTGTAAAGCCCTCGCGCTCCCTCCTCTCCAAGTCCTCCTTCATCTTGCGCCGGTTGCTGTCGAGTAGATCATTTTTTAGAGCCCGTTCCCGCTTGAGTTGTCTCTGCCTGTCGTATTCCGCTTTTAGCTTGACATCTATCAAAATATCGCGGGCGATGCCTAGCCGAATGAAGCGGTCGGCGGCGTTTGGGTCGTCTGGATTCTTGTCCGGGTGAGCCTTGATCGAGGCTTTCCGGTATGCGCGCTTGAGTTCGACCTCTGCCGCGTCGAACGCGACTCCAAGCAGCTCGTAGAAGTCATCGGTCGCTGTGCGCGCAATCTCTTCGAGATCTTTGTCGTCGGCCATGGTGTATAACCTTTTTGTCTGTCTTTGGGTTCGTTGGATTTGACAGCTTCGTCTTGAGTAAGATGTGCTTTGGCGGAGTCAGTAGATAGATAGTTAGTTAGTTAGTTATTGCGGACGGAGGAGTCAGCATCTGTTTGTTAGTTGACTTTAGCGCCTTGGCATATCGGAAAGCTTCCGTCGGTTGATTTCCTATACTCCGTAGATAGACTAGTAGGTAGCTCTATGGGAAGTATTCTCAACATCCCCACAGATGTCGGGCGTTGCATCGTCACTGGTCCAAAAAGTGATGGCGGCCGTGCCACCTAAAGAGACCCGCAAGGTCCTTGAAGGTACCTTTGGTAAGCTTTATCCAATTCACTTCTCAATGCTGGCTAACATGCTGCCCCAGCAATCAGCAAGCCTCAATGGGCCTCCTCCGCTGGCGTCTTGCGCGATCTGCAAACTCATTTCTCTACCTCTCGCCTCTTCACCCCATGGCTCGACTATACGCGCCGTAAGCTCGTCGCCAGCAATGCAAAGGAAAGACACCAGAGAAACCTGAAAGTAAAAGTGGGTCACGGCGGCACTCTCGACCCCCTCGCAACAGGCGTCCTGATAGTCGGCGTGGGCAAAGGCACGAAATTACTCTCGCGATTTATTGAATGCACAAAAAGCTACGAATGCGTAGTGCTCTTCGGCGCGGCAACAGACAGCTATGATTCGGCAGGCAAGCTGGTCAGTCGGGCGGACTACACACATGTCACAAGAGAACTAGTAGAGAAAAAACTCGATCAATTCAGAGGGAAGATCATGCAGAAGCCAAGTGTGTTCTCTGCACTCAAGGTCGATGGAAAGAAGATGTACGAGTATGCGCGAGAGGGCGGCTACATCCCCGAAGTAGCCGCACGACCGGTCGAAGTTGAGAACCTGGAGCTTGTAGAGTGGCTCGAGCCCGGGCAACACGAGTATACATGGCCAAAGGATGAGCTAGACAGCACCGAGCAGGCAGGCGCCCAAAAACTCCTAGGAATACGACAACAAGACGCCGACGTCTACAAGAAGAGAAAACGATCCGCAACTCCCGAAAAGGAACCCACAAACGAAGAATCCGAGTTGAAAAAACCACGAACAGAGCCCGAAGTAGTACAGGACGATATCGACGACCACGTCACCAACGCAGAAGCGCATCCCAAATCTCCCGAATCCGAATCCGAACCTGCCATGTCCGGCGCCCTCCCTGTAGAGGAAGAACCCTCAATAATCCCCTCTCAAGCACCACCCGCAAACGAAGACCCCGAAACTCCAGACTCAACAACGCATCATCCCCCCGCAGCACGTCTCCGCATGACCGTAACCTCCGGCTTCTACGTCCGCTCTTTATGCCACGACCTCGGTCTAGCCTGCAACTCCCTCGGCCTCATGTCCTCCCTAATCCGCACACGACAAGGCGACTACGAGCTCGGCAACGATATTCTCACATATGCCGACTTCGAAGCCGGCCCTGCGGTGTGGGAACCCAAGGTGCAAAAGTACCTGGAAGAATGCATGGAGCGGGAGGGCTGGAAAGCCGAGGAAATCGAAGACGAGGCGACGTTTTTGAAGGAGATGGAGGAGCTTCGGACGCAGGGGCAGGCGCAGCAGAGGGGGAATGATGGCGAGAGGAGGTATCGGGGTGGGGGAAAGAAGTGGAGGGGGAAAAGTGGAAATTATAAAAAGGATTGAGACAATCTATTGCTCGTCACGATACCCCCTCTCCTGTTTTTAGAAGAAGAAGAAGACGAAAGAAATAGAAAAACCAGTTTCTTTCTGGAATATCGGATTTGGCGAAATTTTTATGATTTCCCCTATCTACACCTTTTGTTTTTCCCCAAGGACACTATGTGTAGTCGAAGATGATGAGAATGATGATGATAGATGTTCAAAGCATCCTTCCTGGGACACCACGCACACCGAAACGCCCACAACACCATGCCATGCCAACCCCTACTATACAGAGAGAGAAAAAAACCCAAACAATGCATCTATACAAAAAAGAAAAAGAAAGAAAAATAGCCTCTTAGGACGCGACACCCCTCCCACTCTGCTGACTCCTCATACTATCACGCCTACTTCTCCCACTCTGAAAGCTCTGCCTAACACCCAACACAGGCTCCGCCCCCTGCAAGCCCTCCTCCTCATCCTTCTTATCCTCATGATTGATAAATACAAAAGAAAGAACCATGATTGCCGCGCCAACCCAGTACAAAGGGCTACTATACTGTTTGTCCAGCACCATTTGTCCGATGAGGGATAGCGGGATGGTCAGACTTAGGCCGACGGTGACGATGAGGGGACTGGTCAGGAGCATACTATAAGCCCAGCAAAAATCTGAAACGAGCGAAGAAACGGAATTGGCCATGACGATGGCCAGGATTTGGCGCGTGGGTGGTAGGGCGAATTTTTCTATGTCGGTAAGATGGAAGACTATCATGACTGGCCAGAGGATGAGGACGTTGATGGTGCCGACTAGACCGAAGAAGAGGGGCATGTTGACCCTGCTCTCGTCGCCCAGTCGTTTCTTCATGAAGACACCGTAGAAGCCGTATAGCACTGCGCTGATGAAAGCCATGGTGTCTCCGATTGCCAACTCGCGGGGTGTCTTGTGGGGAAAGTCGCCGCGGTTCTCGTCGGTTTCGCCGGACATGTCAATGGTGGAGATGAGGGCAACGCCGGCGAGGGTGGCGCATACGCCTAGGAATTTGCGCAGGGTGAAGCGTTCGACGCGGAGGAGGGAACCGCAGAGGAGTGTCCAGATGGAAGACGTGGAAGAGAGAATCGTGGAGGATGCGACGGTTGTGTACTCGAGACAGGCGGCGGCGAAGTAGTTTGCTAGAAACCATAGGAGACAGAATTCTAGACTGATCCTCATTGTTTCCTTCAATGTCAATCCCTCCTCTTCATCTGCATCGCCATTCCCAATCTCCTGACTCGCGCCGAGCTCATCGCCCAGGAGTAAAGACGTGGCACCGGAATTGCGATCGTGGTTCGTTTCCGAGGAAGAAGAGTTCGAGGACGAAGATTCGTGCTCGCGAATCAGTTTATAGCGGCCCACGCGGCGCTGGAGAAGGTCACGGAGCTGTACGAGGAGAGGCTCTCTTTTGATCGAATTGCGGCGATCGTCCCATGCATGCCTTGCTAGCATAGGGAAGAGGGGTATTATAAAGAAGGCGGTGTTAACGTAGGTTACAAAGAAGGGCTTAGAGTAAGAATCGTCGGCGAAGATGGTCTATTCATGCTCGCATTAGCTTTGCGCTCCGTCCTGTTTTTCTTCGGAGGGTGCGGAATTGCTAGTGGAAAAGGAGAAGTAGGCGTAATAAAGGGAACACACACACTGGCTAGGAAATTCGAAGTGGTCCATAGAAATACTGTGACTAGCAGCAGTAGAATCCCTATAGCGTGCCTCCATCGACTCCGCGGCTTCTTCCCCTCGCTCCATATGCTGACCACGCTCGCTGGCGATCGTATGGGGCTTCCAGTATCTGCGCTATATCTCCTCGCATCCGTTTCGTCCTCGCTATGTCTATGCGACGTAGAAATGTTCAAAAGGGGGGACTGCTGCGCCATAGTGCTGATAGAGCTTCAAGTGAGGCTCGACCCAGGGGCAGCCAGTGGAAATGGAAATGTTACGACCGGATAGTAGGGTGCGCGACGGTTGTGATGCATTTCACCAAAAGTTGCCCTTCAGCGAGGCCTAGCAGGTGACTATGGCAGAAGGGCTCAAAGCAGGGGTTGTTCTGGCGTGGTGGAAGAAAAGTGCAGTGTGACCTCGACAACTTCAGTGTTTGGCGTTCGTTTCGTGAAGTTCGGGCTTATCCTACCACGTGTGGCGTTAGCATAAATGCACCAGCCACTACACGTCATTGGGCGTATTGAGCTATACGACAACGGCTTTGCAGGATCGAAGGGTTGTATATTGTAGGTAGCTATGTATGTAGACAACTATATGACCGATCCGTTTAAAGAATTAAAAGTTGGTGGCAGAGAAGAATAGAGCGCATATAGAGATCAATGCGGCGCCAGACGCCAAACGCCTACCCAGGTGACACGGGAACAGTGAATGCACGAGATGACGGAGAACGCTAGCAAGCGCAACCACCGTCGGGATTTTTGAAGTCTATAGGGATCGTCTCGGGGAAGTCAGAGCTGAAGTCACCGACTTCTTCCTGGGCTAGAGCTTGTCGCGCAATGACTGCATGTATGTCAGAGGATGATGTAAATGGACTTGTATGGACTGGATCCTTTCTTACCCTCAAACGCTTGCTCGACGTTGATGGCTTCTTTTGCGCTCGTCTCGAAGTATGGGATCCCACCCTTGGACTGGCAGTAGGTCATGGCACGCTTCTGAGAAATCTAGGTCTTCGTTAGCATCCTTGTGACTCCTGCCAATGTATGTGTGGCATACCATCCGCTTGCTCTCTTCCACATCGATCTTGTTTCCAATCACGACCTAGTCGTGTTAGTTATGCCCTTCCGACGATACTGATCGCACGTACAAATGGAAAGCTTTCCGGGTCCATGGGGCTTGCTTGCACAAGAAACTCATCGCGCCAGCTGTCCAGCGTATCGAAACTCTTCGAGTTGTTCACATCATACACCAGCACACAGCAGTCGGCGCCACGATAGAAGGCCACGCCTAGCGATTGAAATCGCTCTTGTCCGGCAGTATCCCAGAGCTAGTCCTTATCAGCGTCCATCGACCATCTCCTCTCAAAGTATATCGCACCTGCATCGTAACCAGGCGGTCGTCTACGAGGACTTCCTTCGTAAGAAAATCGGCGCCGATAGTCGCCTTGTAGCTAGCGCTGAATTTCTTGTTAACCTGTCACGGCGTATTAGTTGCCGGCCACGAAGATACAACGTATAAGGTCGATCGGAAGCTTATATGAGGCCGTACATATTGGTTCATTAAGCTGGTCTTGCCAACCCCGCTGTCGCCGAGGATAATGACCTAGTCCCGTCAGTATCGTTCCCGTGCTCTCAGTAAAAGGTAATATACTTTTAGAAGCACTTTCTTCCCGGGTGCCATGGTGTTGGGTGCGGTGTGAGATTGCTAGGTAGACGCAGCGCGAAGGGTAGAGGAGTAGAGCTTGCTTGAGCTCGTAAGTGCGTGTTGCGTTCGGTCGCCGGTATAACAATAGGCTGCAAGCGTTCGCCAAAGATGGTATGGGAAGATGAAGAAGCACTGGCCTCGATCTAGCTGAGTTAGTCGGTAATGTCGTAGAAAGGTTGGAAGGTGTGTTGTTGGCTTTCGCCTTCTCATAGTCGTTGATGTCAAGCCTGCTCCGTAACAAAATACCAAGGCTCCCAATACAATGGTCCACATGACTTGCGACTTCTAAGGTTCCCACCAGATGGCTACGGTCAGGGTTGTCACCACTTTCAACCTCAACTCACAGGTGATGGGCTCCGATACCTGAAGCTTCGTCTAAATTATAGCTTCTGTCTCTGTAGATATCGATAGGCGTGTGTGCAGTGTCTTACTACTCCCAAACTGGCTTAGAGAGCGACATCTTTAGTATCCTTCGCACATGTACATAGGTACTAGGCAACACCCTATGAATGCTCTGCATCCTTAACGCTATCAAACTTATTACATCAAAAACTACCTAGCTACGAATCTGGCAGTTCTGTTTGTGCTTGGTTTATGTTAACCTCGACCCTTCTAACAAACTTTAGATATCACAAACCACGGCCTTTTATCCCTTGTCGTTAAACCGAATAAACTTGATTCTTTCGCCTATCATGTTCTGGTACGGAGTCTGTAATTCCCGTTAAAGGCTACGCTAACGTCTAAAGTCCTATGGAACCTCTTATTGAGGACTCTATCATCCGTACAAAGCAAAATTACTGGATCCTTGGCTCCCTTTACTCCTGTGAGGTTGTTGTTCACATGCCTTATGATGTCGTTACCAGTTGGGAAGCTGATGGGAAAACCTACTGCATTCGCAAGTCTTCTGCACACGAGAATCGATCGAACATATCAGGTGATCCGGAAAGCGACCGCTTCCACCATGCGGGTACATCAGCAGCAGTTTGGCACATCGGGGGCACATTTATCAAAGTTAAGGCCTGGTGTTATGGCATGCAACTAGAAAGCGATACTATCCACTTCGTCAACAGTATTTCTTCGGTCACGACGCCAAAGGTGCTATATTCGTGGGTGGATGTCGAATGGAACCGTTCCTTTCTAGTACTCAAAGCTATGGAAGGACAAACACTGGATCGGGCATGGGATACGCTTTCTGCAGACCAACACATGAAGATTGCAGACACAGTTGCGCGGCATTGCAAAATACTATCGTCATCAACATCAGAAAAGCTGATGAGTGCAAATGGAAGTGGCATCGTGGAGCCCTTCCTGTCAACCCTTGCTCCAAGTTCAGAGCCCTCGTGGAAGCCCCAGATCTTTGGTCCCTGTTCCCAAAGCGACCTACAATCTTTGTTCCCAGGATCTGCTGTCTTTGACAGCTGTCCAAAGTTTCATTTCTATCATGCAGGTCTTGGACCATCGAACATCATGGTAAGGGAAGACGGAAGCTTTGGTGGGATAATTGATTGGGAGTCTGCTGCATTCTATCCAATGTTCTGGCTAGGAACTAAACCACTCGTCTCTGCTGGTTTCTTTCTTAACGGAGGTAATGAGAAAAGGCGGGCGTGGGTAGTTCTTTTGACAGGCGCCTTGGAACAAACAGGATTCCCTTCCGACTTGGAGCAATATACCACATGGAAAAAGACAATCCGAGGGTAATTTTTCCAAATCTATAACCTAGAAAGCCTGGAAACGGAGTTAGCATAGTTGGAATATGATTGAATTAGGTGTTTGGCACTGTACTGGTTGCCAGCTTACTGCGCACCTCCAGTAAGACTCGCCCCGCACTTCTCGCAGCTTTCTGCACCAGTAACATTGCTGAACTTGCAACTGTTACAAGTCTCATACTTAATTGGTTGGCTAGGAACCACTGGTACTATGTTGGTGATCTTGAGATTGAGAGAAGAGGCTTGAATAGGCTTGATTGAAGCAAGGGGAGAGTAATATATGAGGATAGTACAGGGGAAAAAAGCTTTACATACAAGATAGGACCGCCTTTTATATCTGAACTTTTCTTGTGGCGGAGCAGTTCGTTTGGGATGTAGGGTTGTCATGCAGCCTATCACCCGGAGTAATCGATGCGATTAATCAGATTGAAGTGTGACGCAACGTATTGCCGTGCCTGCATTCCTTGAAGCTGTGGGAAATTAGCCAACAATTTTGTGATACTATATGCTGCGCCGTATCGTTTAGACACAGAACGCGAGGGGGGATGTTGCGATTAATTGGATGTTATTCACAACGCTATATCTTGCTATACCGTATTGCTCGGGTACCAAACTCTAAGGGGGAGGATACAGTATGCCACTTTGCCGTATCACTTAGATATAGAGCTTGTGGGTGGATGTTATTCATGCTGCGGTGTATAGCTGTGCCACATTGCTTGAATACAATAGGGATATCAGCGGACGAGTTCTAGTATCTTATTTTAGGGTTAGTGTGTCGCCTGATAACCATGCTCCCTAACCCTTAAGCTCTATGCGGCTGCAGTAAACATTGGTACGTATAGTACTAAGCCAAAAGTCTAATTGCTAAGGGTTTTTAGCCTAAATAAGGAATAATCAACCACCTTACTATCCTACCTATATAACTAAATTTAGTAGTATTTTAAAGCTAAGTTGTATATATATATAATATAGTAAATAATATAAGCTTTTAAAGTATTATTTTATACTAGATTTAAGTATTAGTTTAGTATAGAATAACTACTTTTTAAAATTCTACTTATAAAATATATATTTCTAAAATTAATTATAAAGTATAGTTATACTAATACTTAGCTACTAACGTACTTCACAAGTAAGCAGCACATCTAAGCAAGCAGCATACTCTACTAAGGTAACTCACCTTTATAGTAATAATATATAATATCTTAATAATACTAAGCTTTAAAACCTTATACTAAAGCTAATATTTAAATTACTCTTTCTAATATCTAAAAAAAATAAATTAAAAGTATATA
>JAFISD010000235.1:0-46309 GCA_022560085.1 Helminthosporium solani | reverse complement strand
GGTGGCGGCATGGTTGATGGGAGTGATGATAGAGGACGCGTCTTGGTGGGGTGATCAGGTTACTGATTTGATCAGCTTACTGATTAAACACGTTAACTAACTAACTAACTAACTACTAACTAGTTACAGTAATCTACCCATCACGTGCTCTTCTCTCACAGTCCCAAACCAACCGCACAGCATCTCCGCCAACCCCAATATACATTCCACGACCCAGCACCATGTCTCTAAAAAGAGAACGCCCGCCAACCCCCACCCAAATTTCAAACACATTCCATTCCAGCAAAATCCTAGACTCAACTGGCACTTCCTCCTTCGAAGCCGTCTTCTCGCCCACTCTCAGCAAGAAAGCACTGCAAGACCTTCCAGAATTCAGCACAGCAACACACCGCATAGCAGCATGGAGAAGGCGCTCAAAACAGCGATCTCTAACCCCTGAATCCAAAATGCTTTACGACCTTGGCCATGATGACGATGGCGAGAAGTGGGCCGGAAGCAGACTCCAGCACGTGCTCAACGACACCCAAACCGAAGGCACACTCGTAGTAGCACGCTGGTACGGCGGCCAAAACATCGGACCCATCCGCTTCACCCACATGGAAAACTGCGCCAAGCAAGCCATCTGGAACTACAAAATGGCATCTGAAGCCCTAGCCCAGGAAGCCGCCTCCAAGAAGCAAAAGGTAGAGGAGGAGGCGCGGAGGAAAGAGTTGGAAAAAAACTTGAGCGAGAGAGACTTGAATATTTTTGTGCTGAGGAAGTTGTTGGCGGAGAAGAGGGCGAGGTTGGGTGGGGAGGTTGTTGCGCCGCTTACGCCGCTGAAGGCTCCGCCGGATTATGGGACGATGAGTATGCAGGCGCTTGGGAGGGTTGATAAGGCGAGGGATGCTACCATTGCTTTTATCTTGAAACAGATTGATAAGGTTGAGGAGGAGTTAAAGGTTATGAATGCAGGGGAGTCGACGGGTGATTCGTGCAAGGACGAGGAAGAGGCGAAGGAGGGAGAAAGCGAGTCGAAGTCTCCTGCAAAGAGCAAGGAAAAGAGTTGAAGTCTTGAAAAGCACGAACTTGAATGAAACTTTAAAACAACAGAAGTGGAGATTGTTACTATGGGATATGGAGGAGTCCCAAGGACCTTGATACCCAGACGGCATGCGACCCAACAACTCTCAAAACGCCCCAAAATCACAAAACAGACAGATCAGTAGCCCTCAAAAGGCCAAAAACACCAACTCCCAGAAGACACCATCAGTTCTCCAACAACTGCTCCTTCGCCCTCTGAATCTGCTCCGCCACCCTCGCCTGCTCAACATCATACTCAAAGATGACATCCTGAACCCCCTTGGACGCCTTCCTCACCTCATCGCCAACATCGATAACCCCATTCTCCTTCTCATGGAACATCATAGCCGTCATCCCAGTACTATCATGAATCATCTGATGAAGCCTATGTACAACAAGTCAGTCAACCCAGCACCCACACGACTCCAGATCCCAAAAACTCACATGACACATCGACCCACAGCATCTTCCTCATATTCTCTCCACTCACTCTCGCTCATGTCTTCGAGCGAGATGTGCGGAATGGGAATCCTGTTCCTCTCCTTAGGCCGGTCCTTCAGAATATCGGTGATCATTTCGTCCGTCTGCGTAGCGAATTCCCAGAGGACGAAAATCTTGCCGTCGGCTTTGCTGCGCTGTGATTCGAATTCTGGGTGAGTTGAGAGGGCGAAGATGACGGCTTTGTTGGCATATTGAACGGAAGGGAAACGGTGGAAGACGGATGGGGGGAATTCCATGGTGGTGGTCATGATGGTGGTAAGAGAAGTGGTTTGGGGTAAGGGGTAAGGGGTAGTGGTGGTAGTGTTGGTGTTGGTGTTGGTGTAGAGTGAATGCTACTTTGGCTAGTGGAACAGCTGCTTTGGGGAAAGAGGAAAGAAAGGTGGAGAAGGGGGGTTTAAGTATGCGTGGGCCTGTGGGGGTATGACGAGTACTCTTTTTGATGAGCGCCTTGTTCTTCTATTGTATTTCATTGAGGTGGTCGTGATTGGTGTTTTATGAAGATTGTTTGGTACTGCATGTGAGATTGGGAGGGAGTGGGTTATGCGACGTCACTTGTGCGGACGACTGTTCATGGTCACCAATTGTTGCTTGGGTATTTGAGCTACGAAGCTGAAGTGCCGGACTCTGGGTGGCCAAGCAGATGAGAACACGGAATTTGATTGCAAACCAGTAGGACGAGGCATGGAGTTGGCCTAGATTTGGAAAAGATAGTAGTTTGGTGAATAGGTTTTGATTGTACAGTACATATACACAGATCCTACACCGTCGACGATTCACTTCTTCATCTTGGCGATGCTGAGATGACGAGCTCGCTCCGTGAACTAGATAGACCCAGGTCCAAAGAAGTGGTTTGTAATGCTATGCACGTTACTCGGGCCCTTTGACTTTCCTCCCCGAAGGTCGGCACTATGTAGCTAGTGCCACATCCATCTATGCATCTCCTCTTCCCACACCACTTTCCCTTGACACACCCTAATGGCTCAAATTCCACCTACCCTTCTTCAATCTCCGCATCAAAAGCTTCCGTCCTTTCTTCGTCCGTATCCGGCTCAAAAATCCATGTCTCCGTTTTCTCACCAGATGGCTCGGGTTATACGTGTCGCGGGGCCCGCATCTGATTTGGATCGCGCCGAGAGCTGGATGTGCCGAGATTTTCGAGGCGAGGTCGAGGGCACCGGCAGAGGGAATGGCAGGAGAGGTTGTCGACCCTGGTGTAGGGAGCATAGATGGTGTCGATGTGGTGGGAAGCATGGGCCGGCGGGGGGTGAGGATGGAAAGAAAGCGCGTGGTGGGCAAGGATGAACTGAGGGTATGTCAGTCAGTAAGATGGATGGATGGGCGAATGGGTGGTTGGTGGATGAGTGAGTGAGTGAGTGAGTGATAGTAGGTAGACGGACAGCTGGGGTGTGTAACGGGTTGTCGATGGTCGGAGGAGGGTTGTAGGTCGCGATGCGACTCGCAGACAGCGGAAGGCGTTCATTGTTCCTCCCACTGTTCGCACGAGGGCGTCTTCCTCGTGTGTTTGTGCAGGAGTGTGCGATTGGGGTCGGAATGGCGAGCTTGATGGTTGTCGATGTCTCTCCCCCGTCCAATAGGTAGAAATCGACAACCGGCCGGGCGGTCCGTGCACAAAAAGTTCAACGTTGAAAATCAATCAATTGCTGCTGGCTCTTCTCTACAGCTTTAACAAATCCACGACACCATATTTTGCGCGCATATTATATAGCCGCATTAACCAGAAGTGGAGCAGTTGTTCTGCAATTGAAACCTTGTATCGTTCCATAACTCCGATTTGCGCAAAGCTATCGAGCCTTTATTTCCCACCATCACCGGGCTGGCACAATGCATTTCGAAGCTCTCCCACCCTACCGACACATCTCCTCCAAACCCATATCGCTGGCCAATGCCTCTCAACTCCTCGAAAAGTATCTCATCCATTCTGAAGCACATCCGCACCTCCATCCCGATGCGCTCATCACGCCCAGCGGCGTGACTTTCAGCTCGCATGGCGGACCCACAGGCGGCGTTGTGATGCACAACCTCCGACGTGTAGCTGCCGGACTGCGCGGCGAGTACCTGGAGCCCGAAGCAACACCCGAGCCGGAAGAGCAGGAAGAAGGCGAAGGAAAATGGAATGGAAAGAAGGGAAGGGCACAGGCTAAGGATACGGATGTTACAGCGGGCGCAGAGGAGGAATGGCAAAACATGTCCGAATTTGAGAGGGAAGAGGGACAGGTCGAGGTTGAGGAGGTGGATCAGAGGACGAATGTTGTGCAGGAGGGTGGAGAGGTGCCTGAGATTGAGGTGACTGCAGGCGCTGACGAGGGCGCGCAGAAACGGAAGGCTGATGAGGGGAAGCTAGACAAAGAGGCTCGGAAAAAGGCAAAGAAGGAGAGGAACCGGCAACTCAAGAAGGACAAGGCGAAGGCGAAGGAGGGAAAGTCAAAATGAGCGCTTTACACATCAACGACTGTATCGCAGTTTGGTGACATGGTTGCGATAACCACGATTCTGCTTCTTTACACACACACACTTTGTGTCATCCTTGGTAGATACTGCCGCTTGAGAACGACAAGGCCCGTCACTTGCCGCCTATCGAAGCTACTGCTCTCTTTGTAGCCGGTAAGCGTGGTGGGTCATTTCACCTGAGATCGCATTGTAGCCAAGCGGTGGTTGGCGGCTCGGGTCGTACATTATATTTGCTCGCTCGACAAAGATGCTCGGCCTTGCAAGAAGTATTACACACTGCACCTCGATGCATGTCAGACGGATGGATACACACCGGTTGCTGATTGCGACGTAGCATAGCTGGAGATTGAAGACGATCAGATTCAATTCACAGAGATGCTGCTCAATTATACGGAGTACAAGATGCGAGTAGGTATGGAAGGTTTCGTGGGAGGTTTTGATGTGGATGGCGATGGCACAGGGGGGGGGGGGGGGCTTTGGTGGCTGGTTTAACCAGGATGGCGGGAAAAGCTTAATAAACGGCGAATGAGGCGCAGCTTATGTATCTCTCTATGTACAATACGTGGTGGCATGTCAATCAATTGATCGGTTGACGTACGCATTTGAATGCACAGTCTGGCTGAATACCGCGCGTAATCGTGTCATCGAAACGAGTATCCATTACATTCTTTTCTTTGGAGTCCAAACAAAGCTTCTTTCGGAGATAGTGCCCTATAATTACATACAATATGAAGGACAATGGTTTTCCAGAATCCAGGATCCGGGGTGGGAAATATGGTTCCTGCAGCAGCGGAGGGCGCATAGATCTACTATAGATGTACCTAATGTACTCTGTACTTACGAAGTACATACATATCTGATAAGACGATCAAGACACGCTTTATGTTGGGCGTTCCGAGCTTCAGGCTTTTCGAGCCTATCACTGTTGCATTATCTAATCTTAGTTGACTCCGTACAAAGTACAATCTTACTTGCATGCATGCATTTCCAACGGGATGTGATGTATCTACTTGGATATTTATATGTCTGGCCACTATCTATGCACCACCTCCTGACCTGACCACACCAAACCTCCCCGCACCCGCTTCCCCAAGAGCTGCTTTCCATTGCCTTGGAGACAGCACTGCATCTCCCATCTATCTTCTTCACAATTGCTCGCCGCCATGTCGAATCGAGCGTCTTCTTCAAGGGCGGCCCCGGCGGTGCGCAGGAAGGAGTCGTCGCCCATGATGCCTCCTTTCATGGTGTCGGCACCGGGCAAGGTCATCGTGTATGGAGAGCACGCAGTGGTGCACGGTAAGGTGAGCATATCGCATCTTCATCGCTGAATCTGATCTGACCTGGCCAGCCTGCAATTGCCGCCGCCATTTCCTTGCGCTCCTATCTCCACGTCTCGTTTCTCTCCAAGTCCCACCGGACCGTCACCATGCGCTTCCCCGACATCGAGCTCGAGCATACCTGGGACATTGACAAGCTGCCCTGGGACACCTTCTCCGCTCCGGGCAAGAAGAAGACATATTATGATCTGGTCACTTCGCTGGACCCCGACCTGCTCGCCGCTCTCGAACCACACATCCAAGAAGTTTCCCCCAAGATCCCCGAATCAATACGCAAAGTCCACCACTCCTCCGCCTGCTGCTTCCTCTACCTCTTCCTTTCTCTCGCCTCGCGGAGAACCTCCCCATGTGTCTACACACTGCGATCCACCATCCCCCTGCGTGCCGGCCTCGGGAGCAGCGCCAGCGTCTCTGTATGCATAAGCGCAGCCCTTCTCCTCCAAATTCGCGCCCTGAGCGGCCCACACCAGGATCAGCCGCCGCAAGAATGCGAGCTGCAGATCGAACGCATCAACCGGTGGGCGTTTGTCGGCGAAATGTGCATACACGGCAACCCCTCTGGGATCGACAACACCGTCGCGGCCGGTGGCAAAGCCGTCCTCTACAAGAAGGGAAAAGCCGGCGAGCCAGCTCACATTGTCCCTCTACACAGCTTCCCCGAACTTCCCCTCCTCCTCGTCAACACGCGCCAATCGCGCAGCACTGCTGTCGAAGTGGCCAAAGTTGCAACTCTCAAAGCGAACCACCCAGCCCTCACAGAAACAATCCTCGACGCCATCGGCCTCGTTACAGAATCCGCCTACAAACTCCTCACCTCCCCTGGTTTCGACCCCGAATCCCCCGCTGCCCTGAAATACCTGGGAGACCTGGTGACGGTGAACCACGGCCTGCTCGTTTCCCTGGGCGTGTCACACCCCAAGCTCGAGCGCATTCGCGAACTCATAGACCACACGGGCATCGGCTGGACAAAACTCACCGGCGCAGGAGGAGGCGGCTGCGCCATCACAATCATCAAGCCACGCCCGACATCCACTATCACCACCACGACCACCAATGGCACCACCAACGGCACCACCAACCCGCACCCCTCTTCCTCAGACGAAACCTCCGAATCCGAAACCGACTCTCCTACCACCGCCTCAGTAATCTCCACCGGCACCAAACTCAAGCACCGCATCCTCGACAACCTCGAAATCAAGCTCAGCAACGAAGGTTTCGACAAGTTCGAAACCACGCTCGCCGGCGACGGCGTCGGCGTCCTCTGGCCCGCCGTCCTGCACAACGGCACCCACGAGGAAGGCGGTGAGGAAATCGACCAGGACAAGTTTTTGCGGGCTGAGGGCACAGAGGGTATCGAGCGGTTGGTGGGAGTGGCCAGTGCGAGGGCGGTTACGCGGAGTGGGGGGGATAATGTTAGGGAGGGATGGAGGTTTTGGAGGCCGTGGGATAAGGATGAGGTGTAGAGTGTATGATATTTTGGGGGTTGAGCTTGGGGGGAATGGAGTTTAGCGTTCACGTACAGGTGCGTGAATGGGTGTGAAGATTGAGAGCGAGTCTTTTTCTTAATTGTTTAGTTTCTGTTGTTTCTCTTTCACTGGCCCCACTGGCCTTCTTTACTGATCCACCGCATATCGCATGTGGGGTGGGAAAAGCGGTGTTTGGCTTTTTTGGGCTGCATGGCATGGTTAGGGATGGGATAGTTGGAGATGGGGGTTGGATTGTATAGATTTCTGATGCAAGAAGTAATCGTATATTTAATTTGGTGGAGATGAAGGGAGTGGATGGAACGTTCCTTTCTCTCTTGCTCTCTCTCTCCCTCTTCTATTCTCTATTGTTCTCTCTCTTTCTCTAGGTCCTTGTACTTGATCCTCGCTTGCTTGGATCTTGGACCCTAGATCCTGAATATAGATAGATGGATGTGGACTGAGAGAGGGAAATGAAAAAGAAGCCGAAGAAAGTAGAGCAGGAACGCATTTCCAAACATCTACAAGTCGATACATCGTGAGGGTAGGGGAAGGAGGCAAGAAAAACGCTTCGCTATGCAAATCAACCAAGCAAAAATCCCAAAAAGAATAATAAAACAGACAATGGACTGGGTCTAAGACGGCGTCTTGATCATAAAAATCTATTAACAAATGGTTAGCACGGTTTATTCCAGCTTGGATAGACACAAGTTGACAACGTACCTCCTTCAAAGCCTGCGGATCCATCCCTGCCATCCTCTTCGACCGTATATATCTCTGTCGCACTGCATGTCGTCCGCCCACACCGAATGATAACCCAGCCGCTGAGCCCACGGGTGTTGAAGTCCCTGTTGAGACGCCAGTTGTGGGGACTGAACTCGTCGGTGTGGTGTCGTCTTCATCCTCGCTTTCCAAACTCGACTCGTTAGTTGTGGGATTGGATTTTGCGGCTTCTTTGGCTGCTTTCTTGAGTGCCTTTTTGAGCTTCTTTTGCTCTTTCTTGGCGCGCTTTTCTGCTTTACGACGGGCTTTGTCGGAGAGGTCGGAGGTTGGGGCGGGAGAGTCGGTTGCAGAGGATGACGCGGAGGAGTCTTTATATTTCTTTGACTTCTTCTCTTTTTTCGACTTGTCCTTTTTGCTCTTCTTGGGTTTGGATGTGGTGTCGGATTTCGCTTCTTCGGCAACAGTTTCGTCGCGGAGGTTCATACTCTTCTTCTTCCGCTTCAGTCGGGGTTGGTCTTCCTTGCCCCCATCCTCATCGGCATCCTCATCCTCATCCCTCGCGCGTTTACGCTTCTTCTCCCGTCCTTCCTTGCTCTTCGCTTCCTCCTCCTTCAACTCCTCTCGTCTTTTGATCTCCCCGCCAACTAAAAATCCCCCGCTGACGAAGTTCATCATGCCGTACTTTCCTACGACATATCTTCTCCTCTCCACCTCCTCCGCCCTCTGCTCCTCCCGTTTGACATCTTCCTCTTTGCCATTCAATCGCCCCAGAACACTTGCAAGCCCCGCAAGACCAAAATTTTCTGCGCGTTCGCTTCCTCGTTTCGCCCCAAGACCGAGGTTATCGTCCTTGAGCAGAACGCGGATATGCGATTGCGATGCGACGGTATAATGAGCAGCATGCGCGGCGTCAGTGGCGCCGAGAGAGGTACCGGGAGTCCAGCCTTGTTGTGTAAGAAGCCGGTGGCCGAATCTGGTGGTATTGTTTGCCCATGTAGTGTTTTGAGGGTCTTGAGATATGCGAGAACGGCTAGAGAAATGTCAGCGGGGAAGCCCTTCCAGTGCAGCCATGGAGTTAGAAAGTGTACTTTTTCGGCGCCGAGAGACCCATGGTATCAGCCGGCAGGAATATCGTGGAGTGGAAAACAAGAGTGCAAGTCTAAAGAAGAACGAAATGCGATGGATTCCTCCCGTCGCCCAAAATTTTGGTGGCTAAGCCCGGACCACCGAAATCTTGGCGCCGATAACTACATGTGGGGAAAGAACCACTGTCTTAACCCCACTACGACTGCATGACTTCGTATTTCTGACCATCATCACATCGATATTGCACGTCAGATTTTCTCCTAAGCCCAGAAGAAGCTGAATGGCAATCGAAACAATCATCACAATCACAGACTACTAATACACAGCACTAATTCAACTTCTCCCACACCAACTCAGCAACCATGCCCCCCCAAAAAAGGACATCTCGCACCTCAAGTAGCCGCCAACACGCAACCTCAACTCAGGCCCCCGCAAGCTCTTCCGAACCCAGTGTATCACCTGGAGAACGTATTCACGTCAAATACACAGAGCGCGAAGACTCGCAAGCACCAGTAGATGGCAAATTACAGCAGTTGATGGAAGACATGGTTGACACAGTACGTCTACATACAGGATACCACAAGACCACGACCCAACCCAGCAAGCGAGCCACCCAATCAGTATATTAAAAGAAACGACAAGAAACAAGGCGCCATCATTTCCCAAACAAATACAAATGCATATGCATGCATATACGAATTGATCTAACATGGGAAATAGCAACGCAAACGCCACACCGCTCGCAAGGCAACAGTCCATAAATCCTACACTCAATCGCAGTCTGAAATACACGAAGCCATCATTACCGTCTTCGACGAACACGAGTCGGAAACGTAGTACTCTCCCAATCCCGCCTCTCCCCTTTCCCTTACCTCCTTTTGTTCCCATTACAATCTTCTATTCGGCCTCTAGAACTACGCAGCTGACCTAATTCACAGCAAGAAGGCTCATTGTGCACAGCTCCACCGCTTGGAGCAGCTCATCAAGCACAAGACGGATATCGAAAAGCGCATGGCGGCTACACTTGCGGAGCTGCGCAGCGACTATGCGAATAGCTTGGAGGCTCTGAAGAGGGTCGTCGAGTATCGGGCGAGGGAGCTCCGCTAAGGGCGCAGTGGTGTTGAGATGAGGAGTTTTCCAGTAAGCAGAATGACAGAGGCACAAGTATGCCAGCTCAATGGAGAAAGTCCGTGAACGCTGGACGCTGTAAGCGATGGGGTAGCTGTAACATGTATAACATGATATATAAACGAACTAAAGTCAACCACACCATCACATCAAACAACACGTTCCAAGTTCTAAGAAAGAAAAAAAAGCAACGCTTCAATTCCTAGGCACAAGATCAAGGTATCATAATAGAGCACTATAAGAAACCCCCTTTCTCCTTTCTCCTTTCTCCTTTCCCCTTTCCATTCCGCCCAACCTCCATATCTCCACACCTTTTCAATAAACAAAATCTCTCATAAAGGGTCATGCATCATCCAACCCATGTCCCCAGAATATGAAGGAACAGCAACGACAGTAACAGCACTCACGCATTAAAAACAAACACATATGTAACAGGGTCTATACCGGTAAGAAATGATGTCGAGTAGAGAAAGAAAAAGAGAGAAAGAATGAAAGAAAGAACGAAGCAGGTCCTATTCACATATCAATTGAATCATAAACCAAACGCCAGAGAATGCCTTTGTCTTCATTATCGCTGATATCGAGGCAATGCTTCACTGCCTTCACCTTCGCGCTGTTGTTGTTCTTGTTGCTGCTGAAGTCCTCTTCGTCGATTTGGTCTGACGGCATCTACAAGGTCCTCGTCATCGTCGTCTAAGATAGGTGCTGAAGGAGTCAGACCGCTGTTTTGCGAAGGAGGTTGTGACAATACTGCAGCATTCGGTTCGGGCTCGTCTGTTGGTGGCGCGCTCGCCTCCATCTCTAGCCGTCTTCTTTGCAGCTCTTGTTTGTCATCTGTGTGCTGTACATATGACGATGAGCCAGGGGAGTAATCTGGTGCCGGTGCGGGTAAAGATGGTGGTAGAGAGGGAAGTGGTTTTGCGCCATGTGGGTTGCTGCTTGAAGGGCGCAGTGATGATGGGTCGGGTGTGTTTGCGTTGATGGTGAGGGATGAACCGTTGGTTGCTGGTCGGTTGTTTTCTTCAGTCACACTTCGTTGCCTTGATGGTACACTTGGTGGGTGCGAGGAGGATGGGACGGAAGCTACAAAGGGAGGAGGCGGTGACGATGCAGAAGGCGAAGCTGATGACTCTGCTTCAAAGTGCGGTAGATTGGTGTAGTCGTCATCTGGTAAGACCGGAGCTGACGGTGGTATGCCCTGCACTCGGGCAGAAGAAGAGGACGGTTCGTCTTCGCCGGGTGGCTGCGAAGGTAAAAGACGCGTCTCGGCCCTTCTTATCCTCTCTTTTTCGGACAGTTCCTCTTCATTCTCAGGGTGAGGAAGCGGCGGTGGTGGGTCGTAAGCCGACTGTGAAGTGGCGCCCTCATGAGCTTGGTAGCCGGGTGCATCCCAGTACGAGTTGTCGTATCCGTACCCCTCGTAGTACTGGCTATTTTGGACATACCCGTAGCTGTAATCGTAGTATTCCCCACCCTGCTCGCCAGGCCCACGTGTTTCGCCGTTATCGCTAGGCAGAAACTCGTGTACGTTCGTCTGCTGGTCGGGCACAGGCTCCGAATCTTGAGACAATTGCTTTTTCTTGCCATTCCGGTCGCTGTCCTTGGTTCCAATGACTACTTCAAACAAACAAGAGATGACACCTTTCTCGCGGCGAATCGCATCGGTGTCAGCGAAGTTGCCTCCCCAAGTTGAAAACATGCTGCTGGTGGGATCGTCGGACCGTGCTGCTCCCAAAGTGTTGCTGGACGACAGTGAGACAACTCCAGCACTGTTGTTTGGTAGCATCCGATCTAACCCGGACAACTTGCCCTGAATGTCTACGACTACTTCGACAAAATACTTGAAGCTAATCATAGCGCCCGGTACATTGGATATTGATGGGAAGGCCTCATCCGGAACACGCACCGCGCACTTCACGTCTGCAGTGAGAGTTCGTGGATCCACAAACAAGGGGGCGAATGACTGGGAAAGGTCTTTCCGAAAGAGATGGCTTGATCCGGCAGAGGAGAGTGACAGTCCCCCGAGGCCAGTCCGCGATTTTGGGTAGTAGTCCTCAGATTTGGTCTTGTCACCTTTGCTATTTGGTGCTACAGGCAAAGCAGGGTGCATGTCTACTCTTGCCTGTCGGTACAAAGTAATAATGATGCCCTTCAAGCTTCTAACATGCTTTGTGTGAATGACCGATATTCGTATCGGTATGGAGTCGCCGCGGAGAAAGCCTCCCTTCCCCAGCTCTATCGTAGCCGTAATGGTTTTCCCTTTGACTGTAGATCGGCTGCCGTTTGTCGGAGTTTGATCCAACGTGGTATGCACAGAGCGGACGCCATATTCAGTTCCCGAGGCATTACCGCTGCTCGCACGGCTTCCAAAGCTGTCATCACTGGGCACGGGACTTTCCGGGACGGTGCCTTCCTCAACAACACTGCTCAACTCGGACGCTCTTCCCTTGCGTGCAGCTTCGGAACTATCGGGCTGTATCTCCGACTCTTGGGTTTGCGGGCGCTTGCGTGGAGCTTTTGTGCGCGCTCTTCGCGATATGGGCTCGAGAGATATTATGCGAGATTTTGGCGCGGCTATGGGTGCAATATCAACGACGTCGGCAAGGTAGACCTTGGTGTCGCATGAGGCCGTGGGTGATATTGTCGTCGGGCGCGTCAACGTCGACGTCAACATGTATGCGATAGTGCCCCGCTCGAACTGGGTCGCCATGTCAGCCAAGGTCAAGACCAGAGACGGTGTTATAACTTACGTCTATGCTGCTGGGGAGTCCTTTGGAAGGAAATTCCAATTCAAAGTTGAAATGGTATGCGCCCTCTCCTAACCGCCCCTCGCCGCAGAGCACCGCCTCGTCCTCGAATAGAGAAACAAAGCCATTGCCGAAGTAGCCCCCTGACGATTTGCCTTTGCCCGATCCCACGGTCGTGCTGTAGTTCTTGTACGCATCGCCTGGTGAGTTGGGGTTCTTGAACACCTGCGCATAGCCATGCAGGGTGACGACCAGATGGGTGATTCGCAGGGGCTTGACCACCTTGACTATGACACTGCCGCTGATGATGTCGCCCGGCGCATACTGGCGGTGGGGATCGTCTGGCTGTATGTAGAAGTCGGTGAAGTTACGCGTCTTTGACTGTAATGGCGATCGAAGTCTCGACAGCAGCGATCTGCTCGGCCGCAAAGGGGACGAGGTATCTTTACCGCGTGCCGAACGAGAAGTCATACTCTGTGTCCCGCAAACATCCTGCGGTTGCCCGCGCCGAAGAATATAACACCCCACACAAGCCGGAGCGCCGCCCTCTGCTGTACAGACCACGTGGGCTCACAGTTGCAGGAACAGCAGACACGGGGCGGAGAACGACGCGAATGGGACGGATGGGCGGGTGAACGGGGGACAGAAGACTAGGGGAGGCGGCGTGGGCGTGGGCGAATATGTTCAACGCGCCACGCAGGCCGCAAAAGCTAGCTATCGGCAGTCGATGCACTGGCTCTGGTGTTGAGGTCTAACACGGGCTGGATGAGGGCGATCGTGACGCGCAACCGTCTCAGGTTGGCTTAGACAGGGGGTGCCGAAAACCAACGGCCAGCGACGACACAAATTCCGAGTTCTGTAAACATGCAGTCAGCATGGCGATGGCGATGGCGATGATGCAATGTGCGAAGAAGGTTCAACGACGCTTGCCTGCATCTGAGCAATGGGAGTCGCTCTAGGCTGCGTGGCTGTGTAGCTGGCGGGGAGGGTGACGAGTCTTAAGCAGCCTCCCGTCACGTTTGGGCGGCACCGACCAGTGCCCGTTGGCGACACCACGACTCAAACTTCCTGCAAAACGGGGGTGGTGGCGTATCTACCAAGTAGAGGAGAGAGACTGCAAAACTTACCGATGGTCGTCGGGATGTCCGAGATGCAAGGCTGCCCAGGAACGATCACTCTTGGCTGTGCCAAGTCGAAGAGCCTGTGGGTTCAAAGGATCTAGAGTTCGGTTTGTGTAGAATGAGGATGCTGTTCAGAAGAGGGTGAGGGTGCTGATGTTTTGTCACAGAGGCCGTTTTCCTTGGTGAAACACTTCTCGCGGATAGGTTTGCTGGGTGCCGACGAAGGAGGGTGGAAGGAAAAAAAGAAAGAAAGAAAGAAAGGAAGAAAGGAAGCGGGAGAGGAAGAAGAAAGCATGAAAGACGAGAACACTGAACGAATCCGCCTCGAACCAGAAACGTCGACAGTAGTAGGCCGGCGAAATCGAGTCTCGGGTCATCACTGCATCAACCTTACTTACTATGTAGGTCCTTGCATATCGTCGGGTCGGATCGGTTCGTGTCAAACCAAACGTCCGTCTTGAAGAATGCATGTGCAAGTCGCCAATGTCACGTATCAGACGTCAATTAATTTACCGGTCCCGGTACGGAGCAACTCTTCTGTCCCTGTCATACCCTACAGCCTGGTTCTGGGCTCGACGAAGCGCTCGGAATATGCTACACTATTGGCCCGAGACGGTTGAGGCCATCTCCGTTTGGTGGAGAGGTCCCACTTCTGTAACAACGCTAGGCCAAACGGTCAAGCCTTCGCCAAGGAGCCTTCGAAGGCTTATCTATGTTGCCTGGGGTGCCTGAGCGAACCGTTAGATACGTGGATACGTATTTGGTAGTGGGACGGACCACGTCGGACTTTGATGCACATAAGCAAACATAGCATCGGATGGTACTCCGTAGAGAGATATACGATTTATAACACCTGTTGATAGTAGTTTCTAGTGCAAGGAATGAAAGAAGGTTCTGTGTACAGACACAACCTCGTGCGACACATGTACATGTCAAAATGCTGCAGCTTGAAAGCCAGATTCCATCAGTCAATCCCAGTGGTAGAGAACCACCGCCTGTATTGTTCTGCTTCGTCAAAGGTGCCTCGAGCTTCCTCTCCTAGCCCCTGTTCTCGAACATCAATGCTGTTAGTTGTGCCGTGGCCATGATGATTAGTAATACCAATTATTGACGAGCATGTAGCCTGATCCATGCTGAACATTTTCTCCCATGCATTTAGCAATTCTGATAGCGTGCATGTGTCGCCAGTAGTATTCTCACAAATAGCAAGCGTGATGCAGTCCTCCACGCTGCGGGCAGATGAGTTCTTTGCAAGCAATGCGATCTTCTTCAGCCTCTCAGACACAATCTTCATCTCAGGGTTGCTAGGCGCAGATGACAAAGCTGACCGTGGTATGTCCAACATACCTAGGCCTATTTCATCGCAACGGACAAAACTATTCGAAATAAGTTCGTTAATGGCGCGCCGGAAGAGTTCATACGCCACCTTCACTCCAGAAGTTTGGATACATCGTCGGTAGTTGAACCGGTCCAGAAACGCTTCATCCATGTTGCCCGTTAGGTTGCTCGTAGCGAAGAAGATAATGTTGGGCACCTCGTTTAACCTGTCGAGGCCACGGAGAAACTCATTTGTTGACTGCCCGCTTGGATCAGCAGTGACAACCCAAGTTGTCAGCATATCTGAACATGGAAACTCACGCGAACAGCATCCTCGACCTCGTTCTTGTTGGTAGCTCGTTGGCGGCAGGCGACTATGCTTTCTATCTCGTCGAACGTAATGATGATAAGGCGGCTACTGTCCGTTGCGAGATCGGAAATATGTTCGAAAAGCTGGCCGACCTCTTTGCTGCTTTCACCGAAATATTTGCTGAGTAAAGCGTGCGAGCTGATCTGCACATGGAGAGATTCTTCGTATACGTTTTGAAGCCGTATCGAAAGTTTTTGAGCAAGTCCCAATGCGAGTGTGGTCTTGCCCGTTCCAGGTGGACCAAAGAGAAGTACATTATTGGGCCACCGGCGCAGAGAGATCTTGTTACGTAGTTCTTTGCTCCGAACAAGAGATCGGAGGATGTCCTCTGCAACAGAGGTTTCAAACACGAGGCGATCCCACTGATCTTGAAAAGCTTCATTGGGCATGTCGCGAGTGGTGTACTTTTCGCCAACTCCGCTTATATCAGCAGGGTTGAGTCTGTAGACAAACAGCGAAAAGACGTGTTCCTTCACCGCGTATGCTGTATCATCTGGGAATATGGGTGTGGGTGTGGATGTGCCCGCTACCTGAATCCTTTGCACGTAACCGACATTCTCGAATTCTGCATTATCTGTGACCAAGTAAGTCTTGTGGACGGTGGGGATAGTATTGATATTCTCGGTCAGTTTCACTGCACCCACTCAAATCCAGGTCCTGGCCAACAGTCACATGAGTAAAGCATCGTAGCAACCAGTTTTTGATGGGACGTTGGATGTTTGTACATAATGCCGGAGGCGCCGGTGCATTGCTGAGCTGCACTTCGATGAGAAGGACCGGCGCGTTATCGGCTTGCTGCTCCATTCTGGCGATAGGTGTAGCTGGCAGTTCTGGTGAACGTCTCAATACGTCTCCACTCGGACCGAAATGCGCGTCTCGAATACTGTGGACGGGATGGCAGAGTGTGTCCGCCCGGGTGATGCAAGACGAGACGGTAGACCGAGGCAGCAATTTCGGGTGGGGCTGCTGACTAACCAACTATCACCAACGCGCTGTTAGTTATGACATCGACACCCACCGCGCTCGACCCCTTGAAACTTGAAACTTGACTGAGGGGATGAAAGCCGTCCAGCGGTGACCTCTCTC
This sequence comes from Helminthosporium solani, assembly GCA_022560085.1. Classification (NCBI taxonomy): domain Eukaryota; kingdom Fungi; phylum Ascomycota; class Dothideomycetes; order Pleosporales; family Massarinaceae; genus Helminthosporium; species Helminthosporium solani. The sequence continues at coordinate 29,899 of JAFISD010000235.1, read as the reverse complement.
CACACTTCGCCCATCGCTATCCGCTGCGATGAACAATGAGACTTGTAAACCCGACCATGATGATCCTTGGGGACGGTCGGATCCTCGTGCCACCCGCATCCAGATCGGCCTCTCGCTTGCCCTGGGCGTGAGTGCTTTTCTGATGTTTTGCTGGCTTCGACCGCGGTGGCAGGGCTTGTATGCAGCGCGCAAGAAGCAGAACAGCCGGGCCACAGCGCTTCCAGAGCTTCCCGACACCTTTCTAGGCTGGGTACTGCCTCTGTGGCGGATAACGGAGGAGCAGGTACTGGCGTCGGCCGGCTTGGATGCTTATGTGGTACGTAGAGAGAGTGTGTGCGAAGCGGTACTGATGGTTTACTGAGGTGATGTGTAGTATCTTGCCTTTTTCAAAATGGCTATCAAGTTCCTCCTCGTCGCTTTGTTCTTCGCCCTTGTGATCATCAAACCTGTGCACGATACACACCCCGAGCAAACCTTGCCGGATGGCCAGGAGGATCGTAGACGCGAGGCTCCTGCAACATGGGCAGCCATGGCCGCCGACTACGAATACTACACTGACTATTTGTGGATGTACCTGGCCTTTGTATATCTGTTCACCGCCCTAATACTGTACCTCATCGTGTCGCACACGAGAAAGATTATCGAAGTGAGGCAGAAATATCTCGGCAGTCAAACGACAATAACCGATCGCACAATCCGGCTGTCGGGGATACCACTGGAGTTGAGATCCGAAGACAAGATCCTGGAGTTCATCGAAGGCCTAGAAATTGGAAAGGTGGAAAGTGTAACACTGTGCAAGAACTGGCAGGCCTTGGACGAGCGTGTAGCCCAACGACAAGTTGTGTTGCGGAAGCTTGAAGAGGCTTGGACGGTACATCTCGGGAGTCGGAGGGTGGAGCGAAGCCTCGAGACGCTGCCCTTCGTTCAACCCAGACCGCCGGCTCCCGACGTTGAAAATGACGAAGGCGAGCCCGGCGAGGCCAGCCATCTACTCAACGACACCGACCACGACCCCGACAATGTCATTCCGTATGCGCGCCAACGGCCAAAAACGAAGATCTGGTACGGGCGCTTCAAGTTACATTCCAAATATGTCGACGCCATCGATTACTATGAAGAGAAGCTCCGCAGGCTTGATGACGAGATTAAGATGTTGCGAAAGAAGGATTTTGAGCCCACCCCGCTCGCTTTTGTGACCATGGGAAGTGTTGCCACTGCCCAAATGGCTATCCAAGCCGTCCTGGACCCCTCGCCGCTACAGCTCCTTGCGAACAGCAGTCCGGCCCCATCCGACGTTGTTTGGCCAAACACATACCGTCCTCGTGGAAGGCGGATGCTGCGGGCCTGGTCCATCACAGTTTTCATTGGTATCCTCAGTGTGTTTTGGAGTGTGTTACTTGTACCCATTGCTGGTGCTCTGAATACCTGTGCTATCAATGATGTGTTCCCGGGGCTTGCCCATGCGTTGGAATCTCATGACTTTCTTCGGTCGCTGGTGAACACCCAGCTGCCAACACTGGCAGTCACCCTACTCAACGTTCTAGTCCCTTTTCTCTACGACTGTAGGTCTGCCGCCTGATAACTTAGACCAACGAACTGACACAATTAGGGCTCGCAAATCAGCAGGGCATGATCTCGCAAGGCGATGTCGAACTCTCCGTCATCTCAAAAAACTTCTTCTTTGTATTCTTCAACTTCTTTCTCGTATTCACCGTTCTTGGTACTGCTTCCGGGCTGTTGGATATGCTCGAACGCTTCGGGGAACGATTTTCAGATGCATCAACTATCGCTAACACTCTGGCCGCATCGCTGGCAAAGTTGTTGGGCTTCTATAACAATTACATCATCCTGCAGGGCTTGGGTCTGTTTCCTCTACGGCTTATGGAATTTGGTGCTCTTTCTTTGTATCCCATCAATCTGATCGGGGCAAAGACTCCTCGAGGTACGTCATCTGATTGGCATCAACAGGTATCGCTAATGGCTCACAGACTACGCTGAGCTTGTCCAGCCACCTGTCTTCAGCTACGGATTCTTCTTGCCCCAGACAATCCTTATCTTCATCATCTGTCTTGTCTATAGCGTTCTGCGCGACTCGTGGCAGGTGCTATTAAGCGGCGTTGTCTATTTCATGATCGGCCATTTCGTTCACAAGTACCAGCTATTGTATGCGATGGAACACCGTCAGCACTCCACAGGAAAGGGCTGGATGATGATGTGCGATCGTGTTATCGTAGGCGTTGTACTATTCCAGGTCACTTTGGCTGGCCAGCTCGCCTTGAGGAAGGCCTTCAAGCGAGCTGTTCTAATCGCTCCACTTATCATTGCGACTTTGTGGTTTGCCTATGTATACGGTCGCACGTACAGGCCGTTGATGAAGTACATTGCTTTGCGCAGTCTGCGTCGTGCAGAGCATTCAGACCTCGGCCGAGATGTCCAAGAGGAAGCTGTAGCAGAAAGTGAGAACGAGCCCGTAGGTCGGCAGACGTTGGATGAAGCTCGTGAGAGCGGACTGCGCTTTGAGCATCCAAGCTTGATCATGGAGTAAGTGTTTATATGCCCAACTTTTGTCCTTTCAATTATCTAACGGTTTGGGCAGTTTGGATGATGTCTGGATAATCGACAAAGGGGCAAGATCGGAGAATGGATCTGCTGCCCATAGTATACGTGGCGAGTGATAGCGGACCTGATGTTTCCTCTTTTGATGAATATCACTTGGTAGGTGCCAGTACGAATGCTTTCGTTGGCGTCTCTTTCTTGTCTATACTAGAGCTCCTTCTTGTCTATCACGCGCTATACCCTGTACAGACTTTGAAATGTTGACGTATCCTTCTTCTACATGTATAGCCACATCACTCCCACTAGCCCATACAGATCACTCCTAGACCTACTCCTTTTTGCGCACTGATTCCGTCGGGATATATTGTTCGCCATTCTCATCCTCATCACTATCTACTAGCACATTTCTCGGGGGTCGTTGTGTGCTTGATCAAGCGGTAAGATAAATATTCACCGCGTTTATGCTTTAGGCCTTGAAGCTGCGAGGCAATTTCGACGTCTGCCACCAAAAGCACTTCCAAACTACTACTCAGACCTTCCCAATAGCCCAAACATTCCTAGCTAACGTGACCTAGCTGAACTCATTGCATCTCCTGTTGGGGGTGCTTTCACAACGTCTTCCCAAATACATCTCTCCCGAGGAGTAGCAGGCACAAAGTCCAAACTTTCGCTTCCTATCCTGACGTGTCTTGATCCGCCGTACACCGAACCCCGCTCCGCAAACCCTATTGCTCAGCCAATGCCGTATTCTGTTGATCCATCTCACCGTTATCCGCCAACTCCTGGAGGGCTTGGGGACACACCTGGACTCTCGAGAGATCCGGCTTCTGAACTCTACCCGATCCGCGACCTCAAAGCGCCTCGATCACCAACAAAACGAATCGATGTTCTCCGTCACGTATTGCCCCACTCACACTGCACGTCTTTGGAACAGAAGCTTTCTGTAGTACACACTAGTGAGCGCCGTAATAAGAACCCATCATCGAGTAGAACATCGCATCGCCGGGTATCCTTTCACAAAGCGATCACTTCAATTTTCCATGCCCATCCAGCAAATGACAGAATGACACGCTGGATCAATCTTCCCACAGGTTCAAGCGCATCTAGTACCAGAGCTAGAGCTAGATCAAACTCTCAGCACGGATCGATACCAAGCCCAGACTTTGTGTCTTCCGGTGTCTTTCTCTTCAGCGGACCGAGCCTAAAATCATGCACGAGCTCATGCAAAAGCAACTCAACATCGCAACTACTGAGATTCACTGAGAATAGCAGCGACTACGGGTCACCTCGACACACATGCTCGGAAGATGATTCTAAACTGCCGAGAGTTGGTGTTGCAGAACCTTATATGAATCGGGAGCTCGTGAGAAGCATGTCAGATGTATTGTTAAGTAGGTTCACAAGATCTTTTGCCTTCTTGAGCTACAAGCAAAGCTTTTCTCACCTGAACAATCATGGTAGGCACTAGCACGCCAATCGAAGATACCAAAACTCAGGACCTAGAAAACTTTGAAGAGGCAATCAAATCGCTTCCGGAAAGTCACTCCTCCTTACACCTCCCTATCGAGATTCTGCAGCACATATACCGATACCTTGGCCCTAAGGATTTCAATTCCGCGCGACACACATGCGAACAGTGGTTCTGGGCTGGTCTGGATAAGAGGATAATGGTAGGTCGTGTAGCAATTCCGCATAGGAGTTTCGACCAGTTCACACTGGGTTATCTTAGCATCGCCTTTGCTAACAACACGTCTTATTATCAGGTGTGCATGCTGCGCCGAGGAGGGTGGGGTGATGCTATCGATTCCACCTCACAAAGCACGGTCGACACAGGCCATAGAAGTCATCCAGCGGCCTCTGATGAACGATGGGCCCTTAGCCAACGATTGTCAAGAGAATGCACGCTATCACCTAACTGGACAGGCAACGGGCTTACTTCTTTGTATGGGAGAGGCACAAACGCCATAGCAGAAGTCTCTCATACAGACTTCAGTGGATTTGCCAACGGTTCTTCCGTCGAGGGTCAAAAGAGCGGTGGTCTTGTCTTCACTACTAGTGTTTGCGGACATTATCTCCTGGTTGCAAGAGATATGCTAATCTACGTTTACGAACTTTGCGGTACCGACATAATACCACGGTCCAGCTTTGTGTGTCCGAGACGGGTACTTTCCATGAGCATGGACGCATCGTCTGGTCGTAATGCAGTCGCTGTGCTTTTGGAAGGTAGAATGGGCATGGTCAATGAGCTCCAGTTCGATCACACTTCAGAAAGCAGCAGTGATCAGATGGAGATCCATGTTGAAAGCCAAGGAAGTCCTTTTCGAGCTCGTGAGCATGCTTCTGTAGCAATAAGTGCTGATCATGATTTTGAAGAGTGGCTAGGAGCATCATCTCGCGATCTTAGTGAATCTCAAGATGCAGGTTACGACCAGGTGCCATTCGAGTCTGTCGATATAAAGTCAAATTATCAGGCCATCACCCTTCAAGCTACCAATGATCGTCGTTCTCACATACACAACCATATCAATCAGACATGGAATCTGTGCTTACGGGGTCCACGTCGAGTTTTACCTCCTGATATTGAGCTGAAGCCTCTTTCGACACATACGTGCTCTCGGAATATTCCAGTTGAGAATAGCACCTCGACCTTCTACCGACATATGTATGTTATTAACGCATAACCTATCCTAAGATGCTACTTGAATTTGGATTAAATTCATTCTTTAGTTGCTCGGAAGACGATCCACCACGTAGCGTCTCTATCTGTCCTCAGCGTCGTTGCGTCGCGTTTGGCTGCTCTGCAGGCATTGAGCTGCATTGGATTGATGCACTTACTGGGCAGAGCTTGAGTCGCTAGTTTCCTCTTACAGCTCCATCTGACTATCTGGTATGCACTTAATCAATAAAGACTATAAAACAAATCTTGGAAGATTAATCATCCAAACATTTTGTACAGACGCAGCATTGACTTATCTTATAGTATTTTCTCGCACCACGCCCTGGTTTTGAGTCTGCGAAGAAATTACGCCTCATATCCAGTGCCGCACATCCCAATGACCGACCAGCTCTTCATCACAAGTTCTTTTACGGTCGACCAACGGTCAATTCATTCTGGGGCTCCTGGGGGTTTGAATCGAGTCTTCGACGGGCTGGATCACCTGGTTGCGATCACTACCAGTATGACTTTGTCGTATTTTCCCTCATTCTTTAGGTAATACTGACTCAAGATCTGGCAGTGCTGTCCCTTTAAGTGACGGCCATCACATCCTCTTCATCGACCCCGAGTCCGGCCATCTCTTCTTCGGTTGTGACGCGCCATTTGGGGGACCGATAAAACTTCTTCGCAAAGTCATGCTCATTCCACCATCGAAATGCAGCCAAGTTCCTCGCCTGTACACCTCTGCCTTCGACATGTTCTTGGGAGCCAGAATCATTGTAGCTTTTGATGACACCATTGTTTTGTACAGCATACCATCGGATGTCTGCAACCTCTCACGTAATGAGCAGAAGGTGGACCGGTGGGATATGTACAATACAGCACTTGACATAGATGGAAAAGCACCCGACCATTGGGTAAACTGGTGGGATGAGAAGTATACGACGAACCGTTGGGGTAGCCATCCGATTTGGCCGATCGCTATACGGGGTATTGAAATTGCTACTTTGCACGGTGGTATGTATTTTCCAATCCTTTGAACACTGTACTACTACAGAAGGCCGGATGCGTGTATCTGGGTGGATCTTGCTAACTTGATCTAGTCTGCGAATTGGCTATTCATACGAAGCCCGACATCACGATTTGGGGCTTCACAACCGACCTGCAGTGCAAAACATGGCAATTGCGTAACCTTGTCGACCCCGTTATCCGGGCTCACCACTATGTCTGCCACCGCGGAGTAGTTCATCAAGCCTATCCCCAGGATGAAGCCACTGATTTCTTCACAACCAGCCCAGAGGTACGAAGCACTATCCCTGCCCCTCCTTCCGAATTGTCTAGTAATGAGGCAATAGCTTGACAACTATGTCCCTCCATCTCCATCCGCATCCTCGCCTTCGAGAGAATGCACGCTTCATCCTGTCGGCTTTGACGGCAATGCTTCACATGTTCTTTCTCCTACGGTTCCCTATCTACCTGCTAAGCCAGATCCGCCCCATGTCGACAAGAATAAAGTTACTAGCCCATCAAAGATGCTTGTTAAGAGGCTACCGAAGGTGCTGAGTGTGGAGAAAGATGACTGGATTGAGTTTCTGGATGTTCGGGGCTGCGATGCGTGGTTTGAAGGGGATGGGGACGTGATGGTGGTGCCGTGGGATCGGTGTTTTGGGAGCGTGGAGTGGGAGGCGGAGATTGAGGAGTACGGTTGGGAGAGTGGCGGAGGGGAGGGGTGGGAGGTGGAGGGCTGAAGAGTAGTGTGGGGTTTGACTTTGGGCTTTGCCGACACTGTGAGAAACCTAGATAGTATCCTTTCAACCTATTACTGGAGCGTAAGAATGAGTTCTCGGACCGTTATGAGTGTATATGTAGAGGTCATGGGCTTGTGGGGTGGGACTGCACGCATAGATGAGATTGCATGTCCGAGATGTTGAAGACGCGCAGGGAGCTAAGCGCGTGTTCACGTGCATTCCAAGCACAGACCTCATGTTGCATATCGATAGGCCTTGCTGTTAAACAAACCTAGAGCTTGTCACCTTGTCAATCTCCCGCATCCACCAAACAATTTCCACACAACGTCCACGAAGTACTCTGGCACGTCACAGCCATTCAACACCAACACAATGGCGGAATCTCTCGACAAGCTCCCCGACTCCTTCGACCCGTCCACTTTCAAGGTCGCCGATCTTATCAAAACGGCGCATAATCAGCGTGTCTACGAAGCCAACCAAAATCTCAAGAAAGCCATCAACGAGCTGGTAGATTATGAGCTTGCGCATCCCTCCAAGCGTGTCAAGCCCAACAGCAACAACACGCCTGAAGAACTTGAAGTTGCGCGCCAACTGAAGAAAAGGGAGAGAAATGTCGCGGCCCAGTTGTCGCTGGTCAAGACGCTGTATCGGCAGAGTTTGTTCAAGGTCCGGGAGGAGAAGGCACAGACTGCAGATGCTAGAGCGGTCAATGATGGACTGATATTGGGATCGAGCAACTTGAGGTATGAGGAACAGAGTTTAAAGAAGGAAATCAAGGGTGCGGAGAACTACGAGTAAGTGCACTTTTCATTCCGTCTCGCTTCGCGTTTGTTGCTAACGGGTGGAAAAGTCACAAGTACACTAAGCTTCCGCTCATCGACCGCGAAGCTTTTCTCGCCCAGTTTCCTGAACACGCGTCTGCTTCCGAACACCAGCTCATGATCGCACGTATCGAGCACGAGTATCAGGACCGCGTTAAGCTCGAGGAGCGCCGCCAGGAGAAGTTGAAGGAGAAGCAAAAACTTATCTCTGAGGTGAAGAAGAGCAAAGAAAACTTGACGAATCTGGATGGCATGGTTGATCGGATTGAAGAGGCCATGGCTCCGATTCGGAAGGTGTTGGCAAACGATGAGTAAGGAATTGCTGTTTGAGCGTTGGTTTTGCTGCATGGTTTTGATGGGGTTCAATGGCTTCGTGTATTTGTTGAAGGGAAAAAGCTTGGGCTGACATGAGATTCTGATTGAACATGTAGGTTTGTGAGAAAGACGGAGGAGCTGGGTAGGTTGACCCCCCGGAGCGGCATCCACGAGGGGGAGGAGACTGATGCTAGTATGGACATTTCGACGACCAGCAGCCCCACTGTGTCATTGGTGGACGATCTGGCTACTCCACCGGCAAGCGGCTCGAAATAGTCGGCAGCCCTGACTGCTCGGAAACGAGGCTGCAGAATGGACAACGGATATCTCGCCATGGAGTGTCACTTGTACACGTGGCCATATCAGCGGCACTGCACATCGCATATGACGACCGAGCACTCTAACGGGGCCATGATAGTTTCCACAAAAGCAGGGGAGTATTCACAAGCAGATATCTGTGACTCATAGGGGTCGAATGAAGAAGGATTCAGGTTAGGCAGCAGGGTGGATCGCAGCTTTGATTAATCAAAGGCTGAGCCCTGCCTGCTGTACTGGTAAATCAGCCCCAGTACTATAGTGAATGACATGGCTTCCACCTCAAAAAAGGCGTGATAGCCATTTTCGATCTCTGTATTCCTTTCCTGGCTGCTGTGAGGCGAGTAGATACTTGCATACTGAGGTACCACGGTATGGTACATAACATATCGTGCATATCCCATACACGTGAAAGCGCGTGCAGGGGTCACCACCCTTATCTAATCTTAGCGTGACTTGGCATTCCATCATCATCACTCTCCGCATACGACGTAGATACTCGGAGCTTCGTTGCGCACACACCAACTCCACCACGCCATAAAACACCATCGTACACCACCATGGCTCCTACCGCCGGCTTGGCCACCGTAATTGAATTTCGTGCGTGTGGATATACCCCTAATTCCAGCACGATCAAATCGGAACCGTTCCGAGCTGTCTCCAATTTATTCCGCGAGCCCGGCGCATTAGACCATGTACTCCAAGGCAGGGCGAGGAAGAGGAGGAAGCTTGATGATGGGGATGCCGTTGGAATCAGAATAGAGGAAACTTTCGATGCCGATCAGAGCGCGGTTCTGGCGCAAATTGCAATCGACTTGGTGCGTTCTCACATCTGCGGCGCATGAATAGGATCAGTCTAATGCCGTTACAGCACCTGCCGAATGATAGGTTTGACACGCCAAAGATGCCTCCCGGGTCGCGCGCATCGGTACCTTTATCGTTGGAATCGTTCGACCGAAAGAGTCCGGAGAAGTTTGCAGTCTCGCTATGGGATGCGGAAACGTCGATCGGCGTAGAACTCTTTGCCACCATCTCTCCCGAGGTCCTCGACGATATGGAGCCACACATTCAGGCTGCCGCATCACTTGCTACTACGAAAGAGGGCAGGAAGAGGTCGGCTAAGCCGCGGATACCCTTCCCTCGCTGCGTCCTGTTGGCTCCCGTCCCCGGCCAGCGAATGTTCCGGCTGGAGGTGGAGTTGCGCTGGGCTCTTGGCTTATCGGTGGTGGAGCGCCAGGGCTTACGGGCGAACTTGCGCGAAGATTTGAACATATTGAGCAACTATATGCCGGTCGAGGGGACTGAGGCTAATACGGCATGGGCCCTTTCCGACTTCTACGATGCTGTCCACGTTCCGCGGGTCGATGCAGATATTTCGCCACGTCTCGACCAGAGTCTAACCAAAACAAAGCTATATCCGTTCCAGAAACGTGCTGTCGATTGGCTGCTGAGCCGTGAGGACATGGAGATCTCGGCGTCAGGCGAGTTACAGGCTTTGCAACGGTCGACATCTGCTGTACCTGTGTCGTTCAAGCCCACCTGGGATGCGAGAGGACAGGCTTGCTTTGTCAGCCACTTGCGCGGCATGGTCGTCACCGATCAAAATACCGTCTGGGACGCTACCGCTGGAGTGCGTGGAGGCATATTGGCTGAAGAGATGGGTCTTGGAAAGACGGTCGAGCTGATCGCATTAATGTCGCTGCACCGACGGAAGCTACCTGCAGGAGAACTTTACGACTCGTATCTGGGAGGTCCTGTTAAGCCATCCGCTGCGACACTCATCATCACCCCACCTTCCATCCTAGAGCAGTGGAGGAGCGAGATCAATGAACATGCGCCCGAGCTGAAGGTTTTACACTACAAGGGACTACCTGCACCTTCGGCATCGAAGAAGGACCATGCGGAAGCGACGGTCGAGAATCTCATGCAGTTCGATGTCGTCCTTACTACTTACAACGTCCTCTCCAAAGAAATACATTTCGCGAAGCCGCCACCAGATCGTTCTCTTCGTAATGTCCCTGTTTACGAGCGTAAGAAGAGCCCGCTCGTCGAGATTGGATGGTGGAGAGTCTGTCTAGACGAGGCGCAGATGGTTGAGAGTGGTGTTAGTCAAGCTGCGACCGTGGCACGTATTATTCCCCGAGTCAATGCCTGGGCCGTGTCTGGTACACCTTTGCGCAAGGATGTACAGGATCTACGTGGACTACTTATTTTCTTGCGATACGAACCCTTCGCTAGCTTGAAGGCGCTCTGGGATCGACTTGACAAGCCTTCTTTTAGGGCCATCTTCAGCCAAATCGCCTTGCGACATGCGAAAGACAAAATCCGGGATGAACTCAAGATACCGCAACAGAAACGTGTGGTCATAACAATTCCGTTTACCCCCATCGAAGAGCAGAACTATTCCGAGATGATCCGTCAGATGTGCGATGCGTGTTATCTATCGCCTGAAGGCCTACCTACCCGCAACGATCGCGACGCTGACCATCCTGAAGTTCTCGAGCGCATGCGCGAATGGCTTGTCCGACTCCGCCAAACCTGTCTGCACGCCCATGTTGGGAGGCGTAATCGGAAGGCGTTGGGTGCACGAAACGGACCGCTTCGGACTGTTGATGAGGTTTTGGAGGTTATGATCGAACAGAACGACTCCTTGCTGAAAGCTGAGGCTCGAGAGATGATTCAATTTGGGATGAAACGTGGCCACATTCGAGCATACGCTAAAGATGTAGAGAGGCGGAGTGAGACTGCCCTGCCATACTACGAGCATGCGTTGAAGGAAGCACAGAGCTACGTCAAGACATGCAGGGAAGAACTTGCTCGCGAGAAAGAAAAGCTTGCTTCTGTTATATCTGATCTTAACCCTGTGGATGTTGACGATGAGGACGTTGAACAAGATGATAAGGTCGGCCGGGTTACGTTACTAAGACGGACGTTGCGGTCGTTCTTGGAGGCTGAGCATGCTTGTAGCTTCTTCATTGGCTCCTCTTACTTTCAGCTTAAGGACAACGAGAAACTTACGAAACCGGATTCTCCTGAGTTTCATGATCTACAGGCTAAGGAAGAGTTGTGGTACGGAAAAGCCAAAGAAATCCGGCAAGAGCTTCTCAAAGAGTCGCAGGATCGAGCCCAGCGTCAGATGGAGAAGACTAAGAAGAAAGCTTCAACGGCCGTGCAAATCATTCCCGAGCTCGACGATCCCAAGGGCATTGAGGCCCGGAAGGTTCGGGACATGATCGATATGGTGACGGATGTTCTCAATCTTCAAACAGAGCAATTGCAGAAGTGGCGCACCAAGATTGTGGAGATTTTGACGTCACCCCTGGTAGATCAAGATGAAGGCAAAGAGACAACCGGAGACGAGTACGAAGATTCAACGAAGGTCCAGGATGAACTATATGTCTACATGATGGCACTACGCACGATTGTAGCGGATCGAAGCACCGCCGTCAACGGTCTGCAGGATGTGCTTGTCGACCACGAGTTGAAGGAAGCAGAGAAGAAGGCGCATGAGGACGACCCGCTCAAGCGAGGTCATGCACCGGAGCTTGTTGTCGAGGTTGCACGGATCCGCCGTCGGCTTCAACCCAAGGCTTCTGACGGTTCTTTGAAAGGTGTCATATCTATGGCTCGTTCCCTCATCACCAACCTGCAATGGAAATCAGATGCCGTAAACAGCCGAGCTGCGACAGAAATTGCACTAATCGAGAGGCTACTCATACAGATCCAAGAAATCTCGACTGAGCAGGAAAAGGTTGTCAAAGACTTAGAGAAGGAACAGGATTTGTTCCGTAGCACGATGAATGCCCGTTTAGAGTTTTATCGTCAGCTTCAGCATATCTCGGATACCGTCGCGCCTTGGAAAGAAGAATTGGATGTAACCTTCAATTATATGGAGTATGAGCAGCAAAAGCACAATCAACAGGCGAAAGAAAAAATCGTGACGGGATTGAAGACGAAGCATGCGTACCTTACAAATCTGCGACGTGAGGGTCAGCAGCAAGATCTGAAGCACGATTGCATCATTTGCCAAGATGAGTTTGAGATCGGTGTTTTGACATCTTGTGGGCACAAGTATTGCAAAGATTGCATCTATCAATGGTGGCATGAGCATCGTACTTGCCCACTGTGCAAAACACGACTGCATGTCCGCGACTTCAAGGAAATCAGTTTCAAGCCGATTATCATCACAGCCACAGAGAAAACCCAGGGACTTGCAAGCCCCTCACAACCAAACAGCCCTTCATCCGCCACAACGTCCATCTACTCCGACATCAGCGACAACACAATGAGAGAGATCAAGATGATCGACCTTGACGGCTCCTACGGCAGTAAAATTGATATGATCGCCCGCCACCTCTTCCAGATCCGCAACAACGACCCAGGCGCAAAGACCATCATCTTCTCCCAATTTGGCGATTTCCTCGACGTCCTCCGCAACGCGTTCAAAAAGTGGAAGATCGGCGTGAGCGGTATGCGCGACAAGAACGGCATCCACCAGTTCCGCAACGACCCAGCCATAGAATGCTTTCTTCTCGACGCTAAATCCGACTCCTCGGGCTTAAACCTTGTCAACGCGACGTACGTCTTCCTCTGCGAACCCCTCATCAACCCAGCCATAGAGCTCCAGGCTATCGCTCGTGTCCATCGTATCGGTCAACAACGTCCGACGACTGTATTCATGTACCTCGTTAGCGATACCGTGGAGGAAGCTATCTACGACATCTCAGTGGCGCGTCGCTTGGAACACATCGGGCGTAATTCTGTCTCTTCTTCCGTTCCTGCCTCTGTTTCTGTCTCGCGGGCTGTGACGCCGTTGTTGCAGGAAAATATCATCGAGAAGGCAAACTCGAAGGAGTTGGAGGCTGTGCCCATTCAACAGTTGTTGAGGAAGAAAGGCGATGGGGAGGTGGTGGGGAAGGATGATCTGTGGAGGTGTTTGTTTGGCGGGAAGAAGGGGAGGGATGGGGCGTTGGGGGCGGCGAGGGCAGATTTGGAAAGGGATGTTGAGGTGAGGGTTCAGAGGGAGGTTGGGAGGTTGGAGAGGGTGGGCGCGGCGGAGAGGAGGATGGCTGCTTCTGCTCCGGGTGTCGGTGTCGCTGGTGGAGGTGATGTTGTGGTGGAGTGAAGACGCTCAGGGGTGGATTTGGGCTGATGTACTGTATTTTGCCGTGATATTAGCGTGGTTGGCTTGTTCTGATCGGCTTGGGGCCTTCTTTCTTATCTGGTTTTTATACGGTTCTGTCGGATGGATATACCCACTTGTGCATGTACATGAAGGAATTTGAAATGTGGTGATCTTGTGGGTGCGTCCTGGCTTTTGGACTTGACTTTGTATCTAGTATGGTGTGTATCTATTCCTGGGTGTGACGCAGTATGATGCAATGACATGATTGGTTGATGGACTAATACGGTTTTGTGGGTAACAACCACTAACTACGGATCAATTTATTAGGTCTGGAATTGTAATCTCACGTCAAGGAAACAGGGAGGGAAACGGGGGGCGTTGAAGATAGCGGATTTTGGGTTGGAAGAGGAAGAATTATACACGTTTTGGGTAGACTGTGGGAGTTTTTTGGTCGCGGGAGTTAGCTGGTGTGGTGATGAAGTCGTGGTGTGTATGTATGGAGTGGTTGTAATTTGGGGGAATGGAATAGGTATTGGAGTTTGACTTTGTGCAAAAGTACGAAGTAGAGGATAGCGTGTGACTGAGGTGGGTGTTGAGAGTGGTCATAGCCTTGCGTAGTAAAGCGTTTTGACTGGGCATGGTATGAGGAAACACATTTCATATTGGGCTCGTTAAATTAGACATAGGTAAACTAGACAGATCAAGACCTCCCAATCTGAAATCTGAGTAATCCACCGTCTACCTAACCAAAGTGACTCATGAAAACCGTCTTTGTACCACGGCCTCCGTCATCCACCCCCCTCCATTATCGACATCGCTCGGCAGACAATTTCGTTTCAAACGCCGATGATAGACAGAACTACCCACGCAAACACAGACTAGTTTGGCATACTCCTTAAAGCGTCGGAGCCAGGATCACGGCCGCACAAGCAGCCTGACAGGTGCCGAAAGCTGCATTGCAAGCTACAATACTAGCCGGTGCAGTTGCCCCCATTGTCGCTCCCCATGTAAAGCCAGCCGCACCATAACATGCCATGACTACGGCTGAGCAACCTGCCTGGCATACACCATAGGCAGCCGGCCCAGCCGCAGTGGAAGCTATAAGCGATAGAAACGTAAGACCCGTCGAGGTGCGGAATTGCATTTTGTATGTAACTTAACAGGTCAGTGGCTGTGGCTCAAGTGAGAAACGGGTATGTACACAGAAATTGATGGTTCCTAGCGGTTCTGGGTTGTTCTTAGGTTGTGTGATGGTAAGTACAGCACTTGGAGGAAGGCTGAGGGTCAATCACGTCGAAAGAGAGCGGGGTAAGCATATAACCTCCTTTGTCTCTGTGTAACACCAATCCAGTAACCAACGAGAAGCGACCACGAAGACCCAAATTCGTGATCTCTGCATGCGTGCATACCATCTAGCATGTTCCCCACAAGTCTGGAATTGATAAACTTACCTCTGGGTCTATCCTCGCCCCAAGACACTCAAACCTCGTGTCTCCCTCAACCTCACCACAACCTACCCTCACTACATACACTCCTCAAAACCCTCATCACTCCACCATTCAATATGTCCAAGAAAGGCCCCCCAAAGAGAAAACAAGGATCCAAATCCTTCATGTACCCCTCCCTCCACCACTTCGTCACAGACGCCCTCTCCAACACCATCAACAACCCCCCATCCTTCCACAAAAAATACAGCGGCAGAGACGCGAATAATAGCTATCCAACCAACATAATGGGAAAATTCAAATGCCCGAATGACTCCTGTCGCACAAACGGTTGGGCCAGCAAGAAGGTTGCGATCCTGATAAGGCGGTATCCTGGGAATGCGTACAATGCTTTGGTTTTCAATCAACGGTGTAGGGCGTGTGATGGCTTGGGTGCTTTGATGTTGGATGAGACGTCTTATGTGGAGAGGGTGACTTATAGGCTTAACAAATGGGCTGGTGTGGAGGTGGCGGTGCCAAACTATGGGGGGGCGAGGGGGGAGCCGCATAGGAGCGATTTGTGTGAAGGGTGTAAGATGGGAGTTTGTGTGGGAGGTGATAGAAGAGGGGTTCCTTGATTTCTATGGGTTTGTGGGTTTGTGGCTGGATTGGGCGGAGGGGGGTTAGTTGAGGTCAGTGTGGGGGTGGGATTGCATCCACGTATATGCTTCTGGTTATTTCGCCGACGGATTTTTGAAATTTCAAATTGTAAAAGCATCGTTTATGCGTAGAGTTTTTGGTTTGGAAGACTGATTGGGTTAGGCGTTTGTTTGTGGGAGTGACGGTACATATCACTTATATGTTCTTGAGAAAAGAATGCTGATCTGTAAGTTTGTATTTTGAATCAATGAAAGGTATTGTGGATACATACCTCTTTCAAATCATTACAATGACTGTTTTTGTATGAGATATAGTGTTATGAACCGAACAAGACTCGATTGCTTTAAGGCATGCTATAGATCGGTCTTACCTACACTACTAGCGCAGGCCCTGCATATAGAGTTTATAGCCGGCCGCTATCTCAACACCAATACAACAATCTTTCTACACATCACACATCTTTCAATTTAAAGGTGTGCGTTTGAAGTCTTTCATGTCGTACCTGAAATATCAAAGTGAATTCTGAGAGTAATCAGAGTGCTAAGGTGCATGCTGGAATTTTACACTTGACTGGAAGCATGAGCCAAGGTCAAGATAATTTAAGGACAACAAGGAAGTCAAGAGGGGCATGTGTGAGAAGTATGATCAAAGAAATAAGGATGTGACACGGATATTTTGTGGTATAAGTGATTCTTGAGAATGAGAAGCACATCTGAAAACAAGAATGTACGGCTGTGGAGGGGGGGAAATGGCTTGTTTCTGACTCTAACAATCAATGTATTGTAATGAGGACATGCATAAGACTGTTATGTAGCGCTTCAAAAAATCGTGTCTATGTCATTTCTGTTGTGATTCTCCATATGCTTAAACTATCTTAGTAGACACACTAGTGCTGGTTGAGATAAGTAGTTGATTTTCTCAACTATATCAGGCTTATTTATGCTACATCGTTATTCCTCATGACATACATCCATACCTTCCCTAATTTCGTTAAATGGTTAGACTATCTACTTGCCAGCCTCGTGTCGTCCGACAACATGCCGTTCATGCATGAATCACTTCGTCGTTGTAGATGCTCCTTCCTCCCCTGAAAGATGTTTGGCCCGTAGCTCGTATTGATCCTTTCCACTCAATCCTGATTGTCTTCCTCTCCTCCACAAGAAAAAGCCAATTCCGGCAATCAAAGCTATGCCTCCGATGATGGAGCCGACTGCGATACCTGCCTTGGCGCCTGTTGACAGACCGCCGCCACCGCCAGCACTACCCGACGATGAAGAACTAGAGCCTCCAGTAGCTTTGGGACCTGGAGATCCAGTCGGTGTGGGGGCATCGAATTCTTCACTCGTTACGTTGAAGCAGGGCACTTGAACATTGAAGTTCCTGGTTTCCACGAAGGTCTAATGAATATTGCATCAGTCTCAAGAACAGGAATGTACTATTCAAGCAGCGTGTCGACTTACAACATCTGCACAAGCGAAGAACGATTGATTTTTTCCGTCGTTCTCGCCTTCAAATTCTCCCCAGTACTCGAGTTGAATGGTTGCGTTTGTACCAGCTACGATATTTTCAAGTAGATCCAGCTTGTAGCACTGGTGGCCTGGATCGACTTCCGACACATTGTGGACGACTTGGTCTTTGAAATCGTTTTGACTCTTCGGGTCTAACGACAGTGACTGTCAGTTTGCTGGTTCAAAGGAATAGTGGCGGAACTTACCATTAGTGACAGCAAGGCGAAGCGCAACATTCCACGCTTCATCAGCCACTGTGAGCGCCACCGAGCCTTGCGAAAGTGGATAACTGGTGCGGTTTGTAGGTCCACTACTGCTCCCACAGGGGCCGATGTTGTCGTCTTTGGCAGCCCACGGTCGATCTGCTGGCCATAGAAATGCTACAGGACCCATTACGGTCCCTTCTGAATCTTCGCCATGTTGAGCACTCACAAGTGCAAAGGGTATCAAAAGAAGCTGGGCGAGGATCGTTGCCTGCATGGTGAGGTGGAGCAAGAGAGATCAAGTTCGATATCGTTCAGCACCACAATGTCGTCGAGGTGGGGTCCTTTTAGATAGAGTGCCAAATCAGTTTTGCGGGCCAGCTTTCCACTGCAGCGTACATTGCATATCCGCGTATCCACTGGGCCATCGCTACCATGTACAAAACCTGCTCGTCTGGCGAGATTTGACTGGATATATTGCATTGCCAAGGTCCTCAAGTATTGAATTCTATTCCTTCCTTTCCCTCACCAACCCACATTGGCACCACCGATCCAATGAGCAAACTCACTTCGGTCCAGAACCTGATTCCACCAACATGTGCTCGGGCTTCGGCCCTATGGTTGAGTTATCTGATGGCGCTAGTGACGCATCCAAGTCCGTGCCTAATGAGCCTTTGGTTTTTGAACCAGTAAGATACGGTACAGCGGATCAGCAGACCTTAGCAATAACCAATTACAGCCATCTAATCAATCAATCAGATAAAATCTCTTCCCATCTCCGATCTACGGCCGGCGTGAATTATACCGTCGTCAGGCCACTAAGGATGAGTCGGCAAACTTCCCAACGTGTGATGAACCAGACAGGAATGTGCCTCAGAAACGATGCGGAGGCATTAGCTTGCTAGGGTGTAATGGGGCTGGAGCTCTTCGTTCTTAAAACCCTGCATACGCCGCCCACTGCACATGAATTTTGGGTTCAACTTTGCAGACTCAAAAGTTCTTCCTGGGTATCTAACACTTGCATACGTTCGCTTTGTCAATTGCTTTCGAATTCCTACGTTCGTTTCACACCGATATCAGCAAAATGAAGTCTTCCGCCGTCTTGCTCGCGACCTTCGTCGCCGCCGCTAGTGCCTCGATGAGTGAGAGCGAACTCTTCAATCAGCTTCTCAAGCGCCAGGAGCCAGGCTCGCCGGCATACAACTGCCACAACAACTGCGGTACATATCACTCTGTACTTGTGCAATGTTTACCCCCTGATTGTTTCATTAGGTAGTGCCATTACACTTTCCAAGGGTAGCTCCGATTTCTGCTCGAACGAGGCTTTCAAGTCTGACTACGCCAATTGCCTTCAATGCTCCGGCCCTGACAACGTGAATATCTGGAGGCTCTACGGTAGAACCTTGACCACTGTGGGCGAGAAGTGCAAACTAAGTACTACACCACTCAGCGGGAAGCAGCCAGATGTTCCGGATGCGAAGCCAGCTTCCTCCAGCGCAGCTCCTTCATCGGCAGCCTCTTCTGTGGCCTCTTCCGCTGCTCCTTCCACCACCTCTTCTGCGGCGTCGTCTGTGGTATCATCCATCCAGACACCTGCTACAACTCCTGGTGCGTCTTCTGTTGTGTCTTCCGTTGCTTCTTCAGTTGCCGAAAGCACTTTTGTGGTCCATGTGCCGAGCTCCGCGGTCGTCTCTTCAGTCGTGAGTAGCGCGGTTGCTTCTACCACGGCTGGAGGATCGTACTCTGTGGTGCCGACGAGACCTGCTACGACTGCTTCTGGTAACTATTTTTTCGTTTCAATTGTGGGTTTTAGCAACTAAATATCATAGTTTCTGGAGGTATTCCTCCCAACGGAAACGGAACATCAACCTTCGTCCCGGTATGCCTACCCATTTCAAATGTGGAAAGTTTTCTAGTCACTGACATACTTAGCCCCCACCGCAGCAGACCACCAACGACGCTACCGGACTCCAGCTTTCGGATGTTGCTACTATGTTCATTTTTGCTATCATGGGCGTCATGTATCTTGGAAACTAATTGGGTTATGACTTGTTTTGGGGAACCCGCTGCATCAGTTATCACGGATTCAGGTGTATCACGGTAATCTAAAGGAGGCGAGAGTAACTGGTAATCAGCACTGTATTGTACACTCTGGTGATCGCTATCTACGAGCAGAGAGCTCTAGTTTATATCTCCAGAGTCAACTCTACTGTTTAGTGATACTCAGCTACAAACTACCAAGTTTGGTGTAGCAAACCGACTATACCAAACATATTACTCAACAAGCTGATTCACCAAACAACTAATCACAAACCACCCACGATATCACACGTGACATCAGTGGTTTGGAAACCAGTGTCTGCGAATAAGAATCGGCGATGCAATATGATAGCTTCGACTGTAATACATTAATTGTCAGTATATGCCCATCTTTTACATTGCTGGCTAGTGAATGTTGATTTTGCAGCCATGAAATTTACGCTTGCCAGGTTTACGTTTTCTAATAAGCATTGACCTGCAATAATGTATGATTCTGGGTCGTGAATCCTTCCGCATCATGTTGCGCACACGTATTCATCTAGTGAATGATTCAAGCCTCGTCGGTCAAGATTGGTCGGAAATACCGGACAAGTGTATATGTCCGAATTTACCGCTTCGGAAACAACACAGTATGAAGTGGCTGCGACTTCTCATGGACTCGGTAGGCAAAAACCCTTCTATAGCTCATTAGAAAGCTTTCTATTCTTGCGCTCGATGATTGTCACCATGACTGTGGACGCCATTCGACTAGCTTTCCTGGTCATCACGTTTGCCCCATCCCTCGTCGCTGCAGCGATAAAGCGGCAGATTGCAAAAGCCATCCACAAAATATCGTACGAGTGCCTCCCTGCATCGGAGCTCAAGACTGTTGTTGTGATTGGTGGCTCTTTCGCTGGGTTCGATGTCACTCAACGTCTGACCGAGACTCTACCGACTGGACGGCGTGTTGTTCTTGTGGAAAAGAATTCGCACTTCAACTACGTATTTACATTCCCCAGATTCAGCGTTGTGAAGGGCCACGAAAAGTGGGCGTTCATACCGTACTCTGGGTTGGGAGGAAATACACCCGAGGGAACATTTCAGCATGTACAGGATACCGCAAATGTAGTGAGTAAGGAGTATGTTGAGTTGAAAAGCGGAGAAAGGTTGCGATACGAGTATCTAGTCATGGCTACTGGAACATCTTCTGCGCTTCCTAGCAAAGTTGCGTCGACGGAGGGTAAGGAAGGACAGAAAGAGCTAAGAGGTGTGCAAGATCGTGTCGCCGCGGCGAAGAAAATCGCGGTCGTTGGTGGTGGTGCTGTAGGCGTTGAGCTTGCGAGCGACATTAAAGATTTCTTTCCTGAGAAAGATGTTACACTGACCCATTCGCGAGAAAGGTTGATGCAGAGTTTCGGGCCGCGACTACACGACTATGTAATGAAGAGATACGAAAAGCTGGGCGTTACGGTGATATAGAACGAACGGCCGACAATATCTGAAAATGGCAAATTCTTAATATTCTCCGATGGAGAACAGGAAGAATATGATTTAATTGTACGTGAGGGAATGGCCGTAACCACCTCCCATGACTGACCATCCAGATCCCATGCATCGGCCAGCGTCCAAATTCAGAGATCGTGTCTTCGCTGTCTCCGGATTCGGTGTCAACAAAAACATCTCACATCCTCGTGAAACCCACACTTCAACTCCAGGATGAGATTTTCCCCAACATATTCTCAAACGGAGATGTAGCAGCTACCGGGGGTCCAAAGATGGGACGCGCAGCGTATTGCCAAACGGCAGTTGTGGTACATAATATCAGCGCTTTGATCAGAGGAAACACTAATTTAAGAGTTTACCGACCCAAAAATGAGCTTGAAGGATCACTGAAATTGTCCTTGGGAAAAGTGAGAAATTCGTTACGAAGAATTTGGCCTGATAGTTCCTGACAGTCACCAGAGTCATGTTTTGCTCTATACAAGAGAGAATGGAGGTCGGGAGTTGTTTATACCGACGAATTCCGGGGCTGAAGACATGCAAGCTAAAAGGCAATGGTAGTTTTTTGGTGTTGATCCAAAGAAAGAGGAGCCGGAAAACACAGCAAAGGTTTGAAAGATCGATCATTACACCCTGATAATACCAGGCACCAAACGCCCTGCAATCTTTCCAAGAAAACGACTTCTATATGCATCGAAAGATCCATCAGCATCTTGCCTCGGGAGTAATCACCGAGCTTCAGAGTTCAGAAGAACTTTGTGTCTTCACTTGCCTCCAATACGTAGTCCGTGATATACAATAATACCGAATTCCTATGATCTCAATGTTTGCACATCGCAGTAAATTTCCCATTCAATCTTGACAGCTCGAGAAATTGTATTTTCGTAAGTTGTTCCTAGGTCAGACTTACTGCGAGCACCTTTCGCGAAAGTGCTGTCCGCAAGGTTCGAAACTTTTCATTGCCGTCAGCTCATGCTTTTCTAAACATATGTTGGATTACCCTCCATTTGTAGCGGGAACCACACCGTAACGAAATGATTTTGCTACTTTACGTTTTGAGCCTGAACTAAACAGATAGATGAAGTTGTAGCTAGTAGCTCACTCTTCGCCCCTATTTCTACACTCATACACTAACCTATGATAAGAAGATTTCTGTAGCGTTGATACTATTATTGACTCGATGCATCAGACATTAGGGTCTGTTTTACCGCTACATCCTGTTTGGTAAGAACTAAAGACTAAAGATTAGATTCCAAAAACTCAGATATTATATACTTATCGAGACAGGTTCGCTTGCTTTAACTTTGATGTTAATTAAGGATCAGGCTGAAGATAGATGCGTAATTATGGATATACGACTATACGTTTGATTTGCATTTTTGTTCTTACAATGCATTCGGGATAAGAGTAAGCAACTCCCCACATGCCAAGGTTTTATGATTGTCGTATATTGACTGTTCCGGTCTAGTCTATGCTTACCCAGTACATACATATAAGTGTTATGACTGTGTACGTAAGTCATGCATATTTTCATATCAACCGTTGTCATCTTATACTTACCCTTCCCCCACAGAATATCACTCAGATGCCGAAACTCACACTAGAGATCCTCCCTTTGATCGCACTTGAGTTGATATACGAATATCTGACCATCTCCGACGTTCGGAGACGGAGCTTGTTTTCATTCTCGCTTGTGAGTAGGATTTGCTGCGCCGCGTCAACTAGGCAGCGATTCAAGCGTATTCTCCTCAGAGTCAACAGCGAGCAAGGCCTCGCGAAGGGTTTGCAGGAGTGGAATGAAATACTCAATATTTATGGGCACGAGAATGTATGACAGGTCAAAATTGCCGGGTCTATACCACTTACAAAGGATATACGAACATTCAGATGAAGCGGAGGAAAATTTCGCCACAGTTCTTAGCGATATCAACCTTTTCTTCGAACTTCCCCAAGAACATCATTACCATGAGGCATTTGAAAATCCGGATAACCACATTGATCCCGAACAAATGCACACAAAAGACCAACAGTGGACCCATTTAGCTGGTTTTATCCCCAGGCTATCTGGCCTCCGTATTCTCGCGTGGGCATGCTCTGATCAGATTCCAGCTTCTGTCTGCACTGCTTTGCATTCTACGAATGCCCGTCTCCGACTACAACTATTTCAACTCCAGGGCTCGGGTAATTGGGAAAATCTGCCTACTGGGATTGACTCTTACGAGTACTCTTTCACTACATCTCCTCGTTTGTCGCATATTTGGACCGACAACTACCTGGGTCATGGAGGGAATGGGATCTACCGACAAGAGAACAGTACTGCCATTTTACGGCTAAGGTATCACACTACGTCTAAACTCGAGGGGCTGTGTGTCTTCGGGTTTCGGGGCTCTTTAGTTGGAAATCTTGAGAATGTACAAGCAACTCGCCCTAAAGCACATCTAAAGAAGCTACACCTACATGCAGAGACTATCTATGCAGCACGTTCTGAGACGTCACAGGAGATCAGCAAATTTACACACTTCGAAGAACTAGAAAGTCTTGCTGCTACAGTTGATGAGAGTTTTATGGACACAATGATAACGCTGAAGCACAATGGTGCGTTTCAAGCGTAACGAACACTAAAGATACAATTCGGAGGAAAAACTCGCCGGAACAACGAATGCATGGACCAAGCAATGGACTCGTTTCTCTCTTCGCTGGAAGCGCTTGAAAAGTTAGAATTACACAGTTCCTTAAACCAGAAGATATATAATACTATAACGTACTATCACGGGTCAACACTTCGGACCCTTTCCATCACCAAACCATTGGAGCTAATGAATAGCAAGCAAATGGGCCAGATTGCTCTTGCATGCTCTTATTTTGAAGACATAGAGTTTTCCATGCAACGAACTGGTGGCAATAAAGAGGAGGTGGAGGTATACCGAGCTCTAGGCAGGATGTCTCGGCTCAAGAGAGCGTCAATCTCTCTGCACGTCTGGGTCTACGATCCTAACCCACCACTACCGTGAGAACAACGCCCCCCTAACGTCTGCCGTGAAAAGGTCTTCACCGACGAAGAGAGACTGTACTTTCTTACTCTGAGCTTCGTCAATAGCGCCATAGACGCCAATCTCGCTTGCGCTATCTTCAACACTATTTCAGACTCTCAGAGGACGGCTTCTTCCGCCCCGAGTTTGCCTTTCGAGGCCTTGAGGATCGATCCGAACCGCGAATGGAAAGTCCGTAGTCATCCATTGTCGCCCGATCACATGATGTGGGGCTCCACGTTGACGATGCGTAGAAGCTGAATATGCATATGGGATCCGAGGGACACACATGTGAACGAGGTGATTATTCAAGAGACTGCTGACAGTAGAGAAAGCCAACGAAAACTCGAGGGTCATTTAATGAGATATATGGATCCGTCTGTACGCCCCAAGTCGGGTCGCATGCTTGAATACACGAAGGCTGAATGCGGGGATTCGGTGTGTGAGGCGGCCTTCAGGGCCGCTTGGCCTCACGGATCGGGCGATTGGGAAAACGCACGGCGTAGTTTTCCGCTCACGGGGTAAGCCTAAATGTAGACCCATTCCTCCCGGTTATACCAATGATTTACGTTTGTTGCGCAGGGAAGATGAGATCAATACAGATGGTGTGCGTGCGGGTTACGAAAGATTTCCGAACGTGTATTTGATTAGCAACGACAAATATCACGTTATTGATAAACCACATCACATAAAACATATAAATTGAGACAGCTGAGAAGATGAAGCAATGAATTGGGTGACGGAGAAACAGTGAAGAAGGTGTGCATATATAGGGGCTATGGATGTTTAACTGAAAAGATGAAGAAAACGTATTGCGAAACCATGACTAGTTGTATACTGTAGTAGCTGATCGCCTGTAAATTAGCAGTATGTCTCTGACCAATTCCAAAAAGTGAGTCTTATGTAAGTTTCATGGGTGAAAGCTGCTTCAGCAACTGTCCAGTCCTTTTCTTTACGAAGGGGAAACCGTGTAGTAGCATCAAACTGGATTACTCCAATTATACATGACTCGGTCTAAGAAGATGTCAGGATTGGTTAATTTGTACAACAAGTAAGGTGCTCTGGTTTGATTGTAGATACTTAGCTGGTGATATCGCTTCTGGAAGAAGAAGAGAGTAACTTTGTGTGGTATGTTTCACGCTGATAGGGAAACTTTATTCAACACACGTTCTACAACATTTTTCTATTAGCTAGGAGCAACAAATGGACAAAGCATCCAGACGTCATCCCTTTGAACAATGCTCTATTCCATTGTCTGTTTCATCGTCATAAGCAGTGCTATGAAAATTAGCACGTCCCTCTAAAGCTGCCAATCTTCTGCAGAAGAGTGTTTAAATGAGACTCTGACGCCTCCAAAAACCAGTTCATGTTACCCATAGCACAAGGAGGCCGCTAGAGCCATCGCCACTTCGAAACTCAACCCATACCAAATCATTTGATACCTTTTGCAAAGACTCAGAGCCCATTTTCCATTTCCTTCCGCCCATGGAACCCCTTTACCCACACATCAAATTCGCTCTACTAAGCCTTCCCCCTTATTCCATTCAACTCAGCTTCGGCTCTCTTCAATCGCATAATCAAGTCATTGTTCTCTCGGTTCAACGCCCGATTCTTTTCTCTCTCTGCCTTCAACTCATTCCAGACCTTCTTGAACTGACTCTCTTTAACATACTTCTCCGGTATCCTCTTCTCACGTTCCTTCAATGTTGGTTCCGGCATTACTACCATTTCCTCAAAGCCGCGAATCATCCAGTCAGTATCTACTCCCTGTTGAAGTGCCTCAGAAACTGCATCGCGAAGCTCATTCAAACAGTTCTGCATCTTGTCTGGAATGCCCTTCCTAGCTTTGAGGTCGAGGAGGCGCTTGCGTAGGACCTTCTCGAGTTCTTGGAGCTCCTTGTACTGCTTTTCCGGGATGTAGTCGGTCGTGTTTTCTGCATTCTTTATGGTGCTCTGCATGAGACCAAAGGTTGTGTGGATGCCCACGTAGGCTTGGTTTGAAGTTTGTTCGGGTGGAAGTACATCTACCATGTCGTTGAGGATAGCTTTGATACCAGCGTGACCGCGACGGTTCAAGTGTTGAGATGACATTTTGGGAAGTAAAAGCTGGGATGAGTACACGGGAATACCTGTGACTGTCGAAGCTGCTTTATATCTGGAGCGTCTGGTAAGGTAAGGGCAAACAAGTAAGTGGGCCTTTATGTTACACAAAGCGGGGGACTATGGACTAACGTGCGTTTGGGATTTTTTTGAGCAGTGAATCTTTTGGAGGACTGGTAGAAACAATGCGAATGGGGGGAACATTCCAATGACGTAGTGATTGCCCTTGATAAAGCTAAAGCATTCAGCAACAACATGCAGACACGTGGGCTGATGTACCCCACGGCTTTTTGCTTTTCTGAGGTGGGAAATCATAATGGGCGATTTTTTCAATCATTTTAGTTTGTTATACGCATTGTTTTACTATAACAGTACGATCTTATATTGGTTTAGAAGAGCACGTGATTCAGGAAATCTCACTAATCTCCATATATGAAAATTACAATTCGTTAATTCTTAGACAGATATCGGTTATCATTTCATGCTCCATTTGTAGTTATATAAAATCGAGCTTCTACAAAGCTATCATCATGTGAAGAAAATACACATCAAGCCTGAAAATGTTGTGATTGTGTTTAAAAGTACCCTTAGCCTTTACCTGCATATTTGCCACTGTTATTGCAGCATATGAAAGATCCCGCCAATCACTGCATTATATTGTTCTTACCTTCAGCGCTCACTCTTGATGATTTATAGTTGCAAGATAAGTGTTAGCATACTATTAATATCATGGATATTAAACTAAGTGATTAGGGTGGCAAGATTAAAGACGGTATCGGTGAATCAGCACTTTAGATAATATAGGCACCCTTTAAGAGCTAGGAAGACAATTACTCGTGGTTTCATACTGACTGTACATACTAGAGTCTTTGCATGTAGTCGCCAAGATTCCCATATACGCCTTCGAATACATGCTCAGTGTTCTATGTGAAGACCACATTGTTTATGACCTCGAACTTGATTGTTATCCATCAGACTTTGCGTCTCCCCAAGAGTTGTTCTATTCAACTCGCAATCAGGGTAACCCACATCCCATACCTGCTCCTCTCCCGACATTGACATTCCTTTCACCAACCGTCTTTCGGTCACGACCAATTTCCATGTAAATGACTCCAGGTCAAACTCCCACAAACTCCCAGCTTCACATCAGCTTCGGTTCTGATCCTCCCACCGACAACATCTCGGCCCAAGTTGCTTATGTCCAGAAGTCTTTACGTTGTAGAATCTTCCTTCTCCTTCTTCTTAACGACTGGGGACTTCACTTCCCCTGAAAAGCTCTGGGCGTTCTGATCTTGCTCTTGCCTCAACCTCTCTTTCTTCCGCAACCTGACATGCTTCCTTCGCTCGCTCCGTTCATTTGTTGTCTTCTCTGTCCTTGTGTTGTACATAGCTCGTGCCATGGAATTCCACCACTGGTTACTAGGATTGGTCGGTACAGGAAAGAAGCCTTTAGGTGGAAGGTGCCCTTGTTCAATGTCTCTAATTAAACAGATGACGTACGGGTTTCCTCCATTGTAGGCGCGGTCTCGAGATTCACGCTGTTCTTCTGTCCAGGAAACGGACGGCGAAGTGTCAACGTAAAATAAGGGCTGGGATATTTCCTCGGAGCCCGACTGTTGAGTGGTGAGGGGAGCATTTTCTTGTAGCTCAGTCTTGATGGTTGACGTTTGAGAATTTTGCTCCAGTCCGCGAAAGATTGGGGGCGGCAACTGAGCAATATCGTTTGGCTCGTCCTTGGTCGCAGTGGAGCTGGCGACAGGATTCTTGCGCTTGCGCTTGCGCTTGCGCTTGTTCTTTTTCGATTCGTGGGGGCTTGGCGGCAGTGGGGAGGAAGGTGTTGACTGGGGGGATGTCTTCTGGGGGGATGTCTTACCAAGTGAGGCTGCCGTAGCAACCCAGTTTGGGCCTCGCAAGACCCGTTGGGAGCCTGAGGCTTCCATTTGATGAAGAAGAAGAAGGGCGAGAAATTGGTGTGGAGATAGGAGGAGTGACTGTTGAACTAAATAGAGAGGGAAAAGTGTGTCGGAATGGGTGAGAGTGAAGGCAAAGGTGAGAGGCCAAAGAAATCTTTATAAGATGTCACCTACCTTTACTTACGTCACCCAGGAAAGAGACTGGCTTGGCACACGAGTATTGTGGATTGTCTGAATAGGAAGCCGCGACCTGAGCCAGTCATGGCTGGCACTGAGAAGCAGGTCGGAGTGAAAGAGTTGTTAGATTTGTCCCTATGAGGTTCTGTACTTGTGCTGGCATCTCTTTATGTATTCTGATGCTGACCTACCTATTTACCCACGCCGTTTAATAGACTACCTCGACTGGCGCCTTCTGTCCACGTCCTCAAACCCTCCCAATCCCTACATATATGCTGTGTCCCCCAACCATCCACACTGCCTAATGCCTTCTCTCCTCCAGTGTCAATCTTCTCTAGCGTTACATCCGCATTACGCATCAGGCTTTGGCGTAAGTAGTCGAAGCAGTGACGCCAATGATGTTCGAGCGCAGGTAGGCGGGTCGCATATTCTTCACTGGACAAACTGACCGTTGCGGCTGTCGCAGCCTGGTAGAGGGATTGACGAATGTTATTCGCCAATACTTTTAGCTTGACCAAATCAATGTAGAGAGCATTAGGTTTGGACATTACGAGACAGTGTATCTGATGAAACGCTGTAACGGATTTGACCTGCGGAGTATTAGGGTTGGATTCATTGCCATTAACTAAGATAAGGCCTTTCCCCACTACTTCTCGTTAGTTTACGATTTACTTGAACTTGGTGAACATACTCGGCATAAGCGATTCCCAGAGTATATCAGCATCCGACCCTGGCGTTGCGGTCTCAAATGTCTTGTTGGACCCGAAAATGACTTTGACGTCTTGGTCTACCATCGTCTATCAGCTTCCCCTATGTAGTTTTCCCCTCATAGGTGCGATCACCAACCGAAAGGCGCCATTGTAATGTAATGCACAGCTTTCATTCGCGTCAATCTCTTAGTCGACAGCTTATGCGAAAATGCACCCATTGTGAACCCTACAATCAGGCACACTATGGAAACGGCGCATATCTTCCACCGACTTTCCTCTCTCTTAGGCGTCCATTCGTCGGTCAGCAGGCCCCTTTCGTCGTCGTTTATTTCGGCGCTGTGTCGCATTCTTTCAGTGACGAGTGTTCGAGGGAGGAGATGTAGAAAAAGAAGGTATGAATCGTGGTCTGATCATTGGGGATATGCAGTGTGAGGTTGTGGTAGGGGTCGGTAGATGTAGCATATGAAGATAGATTAAGCGAAATGCAACGCAATTTGATCCTCGCCATCACTCGTTGAACTCAGATGACGACCGACGGTATTGTGGCTGGCTAATGTAAGTCCTGACACAATAACTCTATGATGTAGGTATTTCACACTGAATTGACGATGAGCAATGTTTCCTTCTTGCCGTCTCATAGGAGCCCAAGCTTCGAGTTCTTCTCATGCGCGGAAGGTTTGGGTCGTCGTGAGAGGCACGCAAAATGATAAAGAAATGATGAGTCCGAGTATAACTATAGCTCATCTTTATGTAGTCTTGAATCCATATGCGCGTGTTAATGCAAG
Source organism: Helminthosporium solani (assembly GCA_022560085.1). Taxonomy (NCBI): domain Eukaryota; kingdom Fungi; phylum Ascomycota; class Dothideomycetes; order Pleosporales; family Massarinaceae; genus Helminthosporium; species Helminthosporium solani. The sequence goes on along the minus strand of JAFISD010000235.1, from coordinate 335 downwards.
CCTCGAAAAAGTGTACTGGCTAGGCAAATGACAGGTATTAACATCTATTGAAAGGTGATAGAAAGTATTGTATTGTGTTACTCAAGGAGTGTAAGAGCGAGCTCCTAAGAGGCTCAAACTAGTATCTACTCTAGTCTATAATGTTATAATTATTCTATTATATAGTAGTTGCTATTTAATAGTCCCCTTAATAGTAGAATTATTAGTATATATAGTATAAGCCCTAATAGATTAAGTCTATTATATCCTAAATATCCTTTTAGTTATTATCTATAATAGTAGTCTAGCTAGAGCCTTAGTGCTAATATCCCCTAAATTATCTATAGATAGTATAT